>JAFMOD010000195.1:362420-408032 GCA_019802435.1 Corydoras maculifer
GTTCTCGAAAACATTACTTAAGGCTTTAAGATTTTTTTCTTTCTCAATAAGCGCTCTGACTAAGAGAGTCTGTGAAAGACTGCAAATTGAATTGAACATGTGGACACCTGACCCACACACCTATCTGAGCCTACGGAAAATCCAATTACAAAACAATGGACCGTATTCTGGAGTTGCAATATTCAGTATGTAAGTCAGCAAAACCGATCTCTCTCTTGCAGTTTCAGTTCTGCACAGGGCCAAAGTGTTAAGGAGGTGGTGATAAATTGTGGTGCATGTAATAACATTTTCAAAAAGAAACCACACACACACACACACACACACACCCTGGGCCTGTTTCCAAACAGAAAGAGGAATCTGTGTTTTCTCTGGAATCATAGGCACATTACAAGTAAGTTTTCTCTACAATAAAAAAGCCTATTAAAAAGCAACTACAGTTTACCTTCAAGCTATATTCAAAACACAAAGCTGCTTTGAACCTTTTTACATGGATGTTGCAAAGGAAGGGGCTAAAGAGTAATACATAGAGATGTTCAGCCAAAATGACTGATTTGTGTTTATGTGTGTATGTGTATGTGTGTGTGTGTGTGTGTGTGTGTGTGTGTGTGTGTGTAGTCAAGTGGGTCAGTAGTGAAGAAAATGTTTTCTGACAGTGTTTTTCTACCACTAACCACTCTGTACCATTCCTCTGGTGGTATGCAAACAAAAATTCTAATAAAAAACACAGTTTAATACTACATCCATTTGTATTGTTGTTGCTTTTTATTGGTTTATTAGTTTTTTTATACATTATATACTGGTATTTTATTTCACTGGACTTACTTCTAATTATTAATCTGCTTGTTTTAAATAAATATTCACTGTATATCATTTTTTTCCCATCGATTTTCACTGAATACAGCAATATACAATAGAAATAGATTGGAGTTGCCCAAAGATTTGCATAAGACTAGATGTATTTTTTTAAGTAAGTCAGTACACTGCAGTAGCACAATTAACAACAGAGGTGATCTACAGTTTAAATAATTTACTAAAAAGACAATTCAATCACAGGTTTAAATGAAATCATATTTGTTATTAAAGTTCTAAATAAAACACAACAAACTAAGGGGACACATTATTCAGTCAGTCAGGATTTTTCACACTAATCAATCTAGGGATTTCCGGTTCGAATCCCAATCTGGGTGGAGTTTACATGTTCTCCCCGTGTCCGTGTAGGTTTCCTCCGGGTTCTCCGGTTTCCTCCCACAGTCCATAAACATGGATCAAGTCAATTGAGTTCTCCAAATTGCCCCATATAGAGTGTGTGTGTGTGAGTGAGTGTGTGCCCAGTGATGGATTGGTGCCCTGTCCTGGGTGTATCTGCCCAGCGCCCGAAACGTTCTCCCCTGGATGGTCATGGGGAACCCCACCGCGACTCTAATAGAGGATAAAGCAGGAGATAATGGATGGATGGATGTTGAATGATAAAATGTTAAAATTATACAGTAAATAAACTGATTGTTGCTTAATAACAAATCATTTACCTTCGAACTTCAGTGTTTGATTTAAATACACAGTGCTGTAAATTATTTATCTTAATGTTTAGTTTTAACGCAAAAAAATGTAAACGTGTAATACTGAAAAGTGAAGAGTTAAAGATGAAAGTTTCATTCATTCTTCTGTTTCTTGTTCTGCTTGTTTTGTAACGACAAATAACTGTAATATTCATTAAATTCATTAAACATTCAATATATTCAACTGTAATATATTGTGTGTGTGTGTGTTTATGTTGGGCCCCCCCCCCGGGCCCAACATAAACACACACACACACAATCACACACAGAGCGGGAATGTATCTGTCTGTCTGTCAGTCGCTCACACACCCACTTTTACACACACACTTATGTTCTTAGAACAATATAATGGAATACAAACTGACTAACGGTCTGCAATGACCATAATACCATTCACATCATTATTCAAAGTGTGAGAGGAGTCTATGTGTGTGTGTGTGTGTGTGTGTGTGTCAAGGGAAGCTTAGGTACCTCCCTTAATATCTTCATCAGCAAGCAGTGACTCAAGATAAATACACAGAACCAGACAGACATCCACCCACCACACATACACACAAATCCACCCATGACATGACATATGTGTTCTATAAATAATCATGATGAGCATTTTAGCACACAGCTGCTGTTTGAGTTTCTGCTGCTGCTCTATTTCAAATAAATTCACATAATATGAACCCATTTAAAAAGATGAATGAGTGACATGGTGTGGAACTGATCCAGCTGCCAACATTCTCAGAATATTCGGGCAATGATTTTCAAGCTTTGGATCACCGAGGATGCCTAAAAGCAAATAAGAATGTATATCTTATGTTTAATCGACACGATACATAATTTGACAACACGACTATATATGTGCTGCGCCCTGCAATAATGTGCTACACATTTATTTTGTGTGTGTATCAATGTAATAATAAAAGTGAAAGTACTTAATAATAACAGGCCCTAAAAGGTCTTTGGGGAATTTCTGAATCATAAGCACATCATTAGCATGGAGTTGAAACACCAACAGACACATATACACACAAACATTATGAGATTATATATGAGTTATTTATGAGTTATTTGAGTTTGGCAAAAAACGGTGGCTTAGTGGTTAGCACGTTCGCCTCTCAGCGCTAGGGATTCCTGGTTTGAATCCCCATCTGAGTTTCCAAGTTCTCCCCGTGTCTGCGTTCCTCCGCGTTCTCTGGTTTCCTCCCACAGTCTAAAAAAACATGGATCAAGTCAATTGAATTCTCCAAATTGCCCCATATAGAGTGTGTCTATGTGAGTGAGTGTGTGCCCAGCGATGGATTGGCGCCCTGTCCTGGGTCTATCTGCCCAGCACCCGAGACGTTCTCCCCTGGATGGGCATGCGGAACCCCACCATGACCCTAATAGAGGATATAGAGTGGGAGATAATTAATTAATGAACTTTATATATATATATATATATATATATATATATATATATATATATATATATATATATATATATATATATATCCCTGCGGTAAAACTTAATAATGTGCAAATTATTTATTTTGCAATAAATAAAAAGGGTTTCTAACTATACATATAGGTATGCACTGTGGACAGTATTGGACCATGGTTTGATGGGTTTAGTATTTAAAAAGTTGACTGGGCTAACATAGAATTTAATGATCTTCTGTGTAATCACGCAAGAATCTCCTGTAGATGTTATATTTAGATGTCCAAATACTTTTTTGTCCATTTATTGTGTTTTTTAATGTTTGTTAAGCAGTTGAATTCTTTTTGGCAGTGTACGAGCAGCAGCTGAAGCAGAGAACTAAATTCCACGATCCTGTTAAATTCTGAGCAGCATCTGGAAGAAGTAGTCTAAATTAGAACATGTACTATACAACACACACACACACACACACACACAAACACACTACCACACACACAAACAGAAAAACACACAAACACATGTGCACATAACCAGCAGACGGTGGGTGGAATATGGTCCTTATGGTATCTCTATATAATTGGCCCATGGGGTCTCACGTTGCCATGGCTACTCCTGATTGATCGCTGGAGAGTGACATGGTAATTAAAGAGACAAGAACCAAAAAGAAAAGCTGCTAGAGGCCTGATAATACACACACACACCAGCCGGCACATGTTCAGTTGCTTCAGTCCTGAAGGTGTGAGTGGATCACTTTCACTTACAGTGTAATCAAAGCTGACAGCTTCAAGCTAACTTACTAAATCTAAATGAGTTTTGTGTCCAATGTTCCAAGCAGCAGCACTTCTACACTCCTTTATATTACTCCATCAAACAGGCCATAGTTTCTGTTTGTATAATGGAGGTTTAATACTTGGAAATTTAAAGTGCATAAGCACTTTTTAAGGGTTACACATGTACTTTTGAGTGCACATCATAAATGTAAGCCTTCCCACTATTACTTTAAATATCAATATAATAGAAACCACCATAAGACATTAAAGAAGAAAAGTAATGCATAGACCGAAGCCATATGTGCCTCAGGCAATGTGTAGAAGTTCAGTGAGTGTTATCGACCAAAAGAAATGATGTACATTTGTACAGCATCTGCACACACAATATAACAACGGCTGTCAGTTGCTCTCATTTATTCTCTCAGCACATACTCAAACACACACACACACACACACACTGGATCATTAATTCACCTGACCTAGGCTAAAGTCTTTGTCTACGTCTTTGGACTGGGTGGAACCCTGCACAAGGATTGTCATCAAAATATCTGCAATTCAAAATGTCACATAATTCAATTCAAATATTAAATAGAAATAAGCAATAAAGAAAAAATAAAAATGTTGCCAGGAGATCAAGACACAGATTCTAACTTAATCTTTCATTATGCACCAATAAGCTCAAAAAACAATAAGGATTTAATTCAGTGTGGATAGATGAAGCGCTAGTAAGGAGTCCTCACTTCAGAACCCCATGTTTCTCACATCATCTTACTTCTATATGCATCCATATTATTGGGATGACTCCATTTTATGGGATAAATTATTCCTAAGTATTTTTCTACATGTTTATTATTGTTCTAAAAGTACAATTTCTGCACATCCTGATTAAATGATACATTTATGGATTACCTAGTAAGTGATGAAAAAAAAATCAAGAAGTGTGGAGGAAGACCACTATACTGCAAAGAGCCCCGACCTCACCCCAAACAATGTTTGGATAAACAGTCAAATATTTTAATCCAGGATCAATGCAATGGACGAGTGGTGTGATATATGTTCATATGTAGTGTGATAGTTATGTCTCTACATATTTTTGTGGACATGTAACTATGTGATGCTATATTGATTTTATTTATTTGACATTTAAATAAAAGAATGCCAGGTGGGAGAGAGGGATCTGGGTGAAGGAGCACAAATAAGAGAGGATGAGAAAATACAAGGATGTGTTGTGTTGTCTGCTGATATTTATTGGGCTTGCTGTTGGTTGCTAAGGGGCTGCTGGCACGTAGAAGCCAGAACTGAGCCAAATACCCAGTGATAAGCAACTTACACACATGTACGTCCAAATGCTCTCAGTCTGGCTGTAAATTCACACTGAATCCTGCACTCATAACACCCTACTCATCTCTCAAGCTCTGTTACTGTTATTCTCAAAATGCTCATTTCAGGTCCCTGCACCATTCTTCACTCTGAGCAGCCACCATGCTTAACCCATTTTTAATCTCTCTCTTACCGAGACCCGTGTTCGTGTGTGTGTGTGTGTGTGTGTGTGTGTGTGTGTGTGTGTATGTGTGTGAAACACATGGACTATATTTCTGCCAACTTCTTCAGTCTCACCCACTCCCCAAAAGATAAACAAAGATGTTACACATCACACCAAAAATCAGTTCTGTCATGCATCCTTCCACCCACACAAACCTGGGTTGTAGCTTAAACAATGTGATCATTCAATACTGTAAGCTTCAACAAATTAAAAATAAGATAATATAAATGTATAGGATAAAGGATAAAGAAAATTAAAGTAGTAAATGTCTATACATGATTACACGCATGTATATATATATATATATATATATATATATATAATGTGTTAAATAAACTGACATGTTAGAATTTTTTATAGATCTTTTGAATTGCATAATTTTTTCAAATAATACATTTAATCCTCTTGTACATGGCATAATAATAAATACACAAATTAAATATATATGCTAAAAGGATACAGACCGCCCCGTGTGAGGCTCGAACTCACGACCTTCAGATTATGAGACTGATGCACTGCCTACTGCGCCAACGAGGCCTGTGATCACTGTCAAATCTATTCAGTACCCAATGCTTAGTTCAAATAAAAAGCAGGACTTTTCCGGAACAATCTTTCAAAGATCAGTGAGCATTTATTACTTCAGGCCACTGCACACAGGCCTTGTTGGCGCAGTAGGCAGCGCGTCAGTCTCATAATCTGAAGGTCGTGAGTTTGAGCCTCACACAGAGCATGTTTGTATTTTGCTTTCCGTTATCATTATGTACAACTTTTTGTGTAAGTGATATCACAGAATAGCCACCGACAAAATCAATTAAGTAAAAAGTCTGATTACTGCTGTCTAATTTTGACGTATACATATACAAGGGCGGCACGGTGGTTTAGTGGTTAGCATGTTCTCCTCTCAGCTCTAGGGATTCCCAGTTCGAATCCCCATCTGGGTGGAGTTTCCATGTTCTTCCCGTGTCTGCGTGGGTTTCCTCCGGGTTCTCCGGTTTCCTCCCACAGTCCAAAAACATGGATCAAGTCAATTGAGTTCTCCAAATTGCCCCATATAGAGTGTGTCTGTGTGAGTAAGTGTGTGCCCAGCGATAGATTGGCGCCCTGTCCTGGGTGTATCTGCCCAGCGACCGAAACGTTCTTCCCTGGATTGGCATGGGGAACCCCCCTGCGACCCTAATAGAGGATAAAGCGGAAGATAATGAATGGATGACATATACAAGGAAAGGTGTTTCTGTGATTTTCAAAAAGTTGTACACAATGATAACGGAAAGCGAAATATAAACATGCCCTGTGTGAGGCTCGAACTCACGACCTTCAGATTATGAGACTGACGCGCTGCCTACTGCGCCAACAAGGCCTGTGAGCAGCAGCTAGAAGTAATAAATGCTCACACAGGGCATGTTTGTATTTTGCTTTCCGTTATCATTGTGTACAACTTTTTGTGTTAGTGATAAAACAGAATTACACAGTATTTTTTCAAATACTACGTTTAATCCATTTGTGTTTAAAATATTTAGAATGCTTCAACTTTAAGAGGAACTTAGACAAGATTTTAAACCCAGAATTATACTAAGCCAACTAGTACAAAACTAATGATGATTTCAGAGTAAGTGACTTCATCAGTACCCATTTTTAAACTTCTTTGAAAACCAAGAATAGACGTGATACAATAATGATTCCACTGTGAATTCATGCACACACAGTGCTCTGTCTATCTCCGTTTCTGCAGGATTTGCACTGAATATTCGTTTCAGATGTTCCAGCAAACCAAATGCAAAGCATTCGAATTAACAGTCACTTCTTGTTAGCAACACACTTATATTGTTTCTTAATTTAAACATCTCATTTACACATGAAGATCTGCATCTCCCATCTCTTCTAAACCCTATTCAAACACTAAAAGCACTCTTCTTCCTATATTTCTCCCTGCTTGGGTGGGTTCCTCCAGGAAGCCACATGTGTTTCCTCCAGCACCAAGGCTGAGGAATACAGGGCACTTTTTTGTAGTCATGCTATATATTATCTTAATAACTTCAGAATACATTGGTTTAATTGCTGAATGATTTTGATGCAGTGTCATTTATCATATCAGCACTATGTAGTTTTGATAACTGTATAAAGGGAAGTAAACTAATGTAATGACATCACATACACCATGTTCAGTTTTTGACATTTTAACAAAAACAATACATGTGAATGAATTATAGCGAAACCCAAATCCAATATAATCAACAAAGATTAATAAAAAACATGGTAATAACATCAGGGTCAGATTTCAAAGATTATTATTTTTATCAGCTGAAATACAGTAGTATCAAAGACGATGTCCTCACAACAAATCTTCATTAAAAGAAATATTTTTAGTATTTCATATGTAATATCTGCTTCATTCTGTGAAACAATAACACACAAACAAATGATTTACAACATGTTCCAGATTCACTGATAAACAGGGGCTTTTGTTTTTTTAAACCAGCAAGATAAGGGGAAAGGGAGAGCCTGAGAGAGACAGAGAGGAAATCCATTTCTAATTCCTTTTTGATTTATAGCTTTTTGTGTCAAAACCTACAGGAAGTCCCTATGGGAATGCTTTTGAGTCTACAAACAAAGAGAAAGAGTGCATTGTGCAGCACAATGCACTCTTTCTCTTTGTTTGTAGACTCAAAATAATTTTCACTATAAACCAATGCAACCAAAGCACAAACACAAAAAAATACATGTAGTACCCAGTAAAATCTAGTTAGAACCACAACTTGATAATTGTACATGGCGCAATAATAAATACACATTATTATATACATTAAATATGAATGCAAAAAGGATACAGACTGCCCCGTGTGAGGCTCGAACTCACGACCTTCAGATTATGAGACTGACGCGCTGCCTACTGCGCCAACGAGGCCTGTGATCGCTGGGAAATCTATTCAGTATCCAATGCTGAGTTCAAATAACAAGCAGGACTTTTCCGGCACAATCTTTCAAAGATCAGTGAGCATTTATTACTTTAGGCCACTGCACACAGGCCTTGTTGGCGCAGTAGGCAGCGCGTCAGTCTCATAATCTGAAGGTCGTGAGTTTGAGCCTCACACAGGGCTTACCACTGACAAAATCAATAAAGTAAAAAGTCTAATTACTGCTGTCTAATTTTGACATGTACATATACAAGGAAAGGTGTTTCTGTGATTTTCTCACACAAAAAGTTGGACACAATGATAACGGAAAGCAAAAAAGAAACATGCCCTGTGTGAGGCTCGAACTCACGACCTTCAGATTATGAGACTAACGCGCTGCCTACTGCACCAACAAGGCCTGTGTGCAACAGCTAGAAGTAATAAATGCTTTCCATTATCATTGTGTACAACTTTTTTGTGTTAGTGATAACACAGAATACCCAGTGATAGATTGGCGCCCTGTCCTGGGTGTATCTGCCCAGTGCCCGAAACGTTCTCCCCTGGATGGGCATGGGGAACCCCCCCGCGATCCTAATATAGGATAAAGCGGAAGATAATGAATGAATAAATGAATAACACAGAATAGCCACCAACAAAATCAATTCAGTAATAAGTCTGATAACTGCCGTCTACTTTGACGCATACATATACAAGGAAATGTGTTTCTGTTTCTGTGCCCGAAACATTCTCCCCTGGATTGGCATGGGGAACTCCCCCGCGACCCTAATAGAGGGTAAAGCGGAAGATAGTGAATGAATGACATATACAAGGAAAGGTGTTTCTGTGATTTTCTCACACAAAAAGTTGTACACAATGATAACGGAAAGCAAAAAACAAGCATGCCCTGTGTGAGGCTCGAACTCACGACCTTTAGATTATGAGACTGACGCGCTGCCTACTGCGCCAACAAGGCCTGTGTGCAACAGCTAGAAGTAATAAATGCTCACACTGGGCATGTTTGTATTTTGATTTCCATTATCATTGTGTACAACTTTTTTTGTTAGTGATAACACAGGATAGTCACCGATAAAATTCATTCATTCATTATCTCCCGCTTATCCTCTATTAGGGTCGTGGTGGGGTTCCCCATGCCCATCCAGGGGAGAACGTCTCGGGCGCTGGGCAGATAGACCCAGGACAGGGCGCCAATCCATCGCTGGGCACACACTCACTCACACAGACACACTCTATAGGGGGCAATTTTGAGAACTCAATTACCTTGATCCATGTTTTTGGACTGTGGGAGGAAACCGGAGAACCCGGAGGAAACCCACGCAGACACGGGGAGAACGTGGAAACTCCACCCAGATGGGGATTCGAACCGGGAATCCCTAGCGCTGAGAGGCGAACGTGCTAACCACTAAGCCACCGTGCCGCCCACCGATAAAATCAATTAAGTAAAAAGTCTGATTACCGCTGATTACTGCTGTCTAAATTTGACATAGACATATAAAAAAATTGGTATCGCATGTGCAATAACTCGACAAAACCAGTTCTATTTGATTGACAGAATTGGTTTATTAAAATGAATTCATCTGCCCGCTGCTGTTTTAACTAACAAAGTCTTTAAATAACAAACATCTGTTACACATTATTATGATGCTAATAATTAAAAAGTTGCAAATAACACATTCATGGTCAAAGAACAGGATTAGGCAGTTTATAAAATCATACTGCCCTCTGATGACATCATCAGAGAGAGGTATAAAGCTATAACATTAAATGCTAGGGTTTAAAGGTCAAACTGTACAGCTGTGCCAAAAATACCCAATTAAGCATCATTATCCCAGTCTCACTCCCAATATATATGTGTGTGTGTGTGTGTGTGTGCTATGAAAGTCAATTAGACTACGACTGAATTTAGTCTGCCGTGAAATTGTGCCTATCAATTTAACAAAGAAATCAAACACCTTTGGCATGTTGTAGATGATATATGATATTTTGACACGATATCACAATACATGTGTTAGTTAAAATGTGTTTGTATTTAATTTAACAAAGTAGATCAAAGTACTATTAAACTAAAATACAGCTTAAAATGGCATCCTGTTCATCCATCCATGCAAATAAAACTCATATTGCCTGAAAAAGGTTTTTTGACAATTTTTTTTTTATTACAACCCAAAGTGGGTTGACGCATAATCACGATTCTTAAATTAGGATAACAATAAATCATTGCACGACAACACTGAATGTGCACTATAATCTATGCTAAAAGAAGTCAAAAGAAACTACAGCGCAGTTTTATTTTGGCCAGACAGTGTATCAAATCATCAAAGAAAATGGCTCCATGTAAAACAGTGTTGGATGGATGGATAACAATAGTTATAAAGGGACTTTAAAGTTTTAAGTATTGTAAATGTCAAAATATATTTTACTTTTAAATAACCATAGCTCATAAAAATGGATATTCAATTTAATAAACCAGAAAAACTAATTACTCAACATTATATTACCTCACATTAAAAAACATTACCCCTGTGCGAGGCTCAAACTCACAGCCTTTAGACTGAGCACACACACACACACACACGCACACACACACACACACACATACACACAACTTTCTAAAGCTAAAAAGTGATTACATGTTCCTGAATGAAGCACGGAGTAACACATGGTGACGCCACATTAGCTGAAGAAGCTATGTTTTGCTATGAACTAAACCTGCACTGATGGAGAGAGGAAGCATGTGTTTTATGTCTACAGTGACATACAGTAATAAATAATCTAGACAGTTCCTGTCAGTACTAACCTCTTCCTCAAAATCAGGCAGTAAGGTCATAGTTTCCGTATGTAGACTTTTTATTCAAGGGGTTGATCTCAGTCAGGAACCAATGTCCATGATTGTTCACTAATGTTTAGGTTCAAATAAGACGAAACCTAAATAAATGAAAATGTTCATTTCTGAAATTGTCCCCATAGACATGTACACTTAGATACCATATTGTGTGAGTCTTTACTTTAATCCTATAATACCTTTTGTGAGCTATTACAATTGAAACCACACACTATTTGTGATGATGTGACTATTGTGATATTTTATTAACTATGTATGCTTACACATATAATAAGGATTTTTTACATTGTGGGGACATTATGTGTGCAATACACACAATTACACAGGTCCCCACATGTAAGCACCTTTTGGTTCCTTTAGGTTTAAGTACACACACACCTCACACACAGACACACAAACATCTTTAAATAATGCATTTATAATCGTGCTTCAATTTATACATATGGTATAAATGTGTACATTTTATAGTCGTTACAAAGCTATTTTTTGGGCCAAAACAAGGAATGGCAGGAAACCACAAGGAATGCAAAATAAAATTGTATGGGATTAACTCCAAATCCCGGTATTGAATTCAAACAGGAGCAAATAGTCACAAAATAAATGTTAATCTAAAGAAATAATGACCACAAATGATAATATTTAAATACAGAGGATATAATCACTTACATGCTGAAAATCTGCAAAGTCATTTAAGCAGGGTTGGGGAAACTTTGAAATATGATTGTAATTATGCATTTCCTCAATTTTCTACCTATTTTGTATGCAGTTTTTCCTGCATATAATTTCAAAATGCATTTATGTTGCCTGGTGACAGAATGGCAAAACACAGGGATGTGTTCGTTTCATTATGCAACTGTTAAACCAACATCCTTCCTATAGGACTCTAATAACAATTACAGTGCATCCGCACAGATGGCAAAACAAAGTTATGGAGAGGTTTATTATAACTACAACTAAAGAGAGTCACACCCTTGAAATAAGTTTTAGAGTGTGTCTGATTGACACTTTCTAATTTGCAGTAAAAGTGTATTTTAATTGTTTAGTAGCTGTTCAGCCTCTAGACAAATAAGAAAGGTTTTACTTTTTCTTTTAGCTAACTGTCCTGTACCTGTAATAAACAACCAGGAAATACTGACCAATGAAATGTGAACTGCTTGGCATTGTGAGCTGGACAACGCATTCTTTGAAGCTAATCCTTAAGCAAAGCTGGAAAATCATTTACAACTCAAATGAGTCTAGAGTTGTTTTTACATTAATAAATCATTGGGTTATAACATTGTTCAAAATAAAAATTTTAAAACATATATATTAAATATTACATTAAATATAAAAATAATAAGATTAAAAGGACGAAACATGTTGCCATCTAAATGAGACATTCATACAATACACATTTTTCCAAGATTTCACAATATTTCAGTGTCAAACAGGACAAAATTTCCATAGAAATTCACACTTTGTGTTTGTGTTTTTGCTCCTAGTTTCTCCTCATTGGCCAACAACTAACAAAATTTTAAGTAAAACAACCCAGTCTTTTTTGTCAAGAGTTGAAACACTTAAATTACCTAAATCACTAACCCTTTGTGTGCATAATGTGAAAGATCAGCTACGCTCTAGAACTGCACAGCACAAATTAGGACAATGTGGGTCTCATCTCCTTCTTGTACCTGTTTTCATTAGGGGCTGCCACAGTGGATTATTATTTTCCATTTCACCCCCATTCAGAGTACCCTGCTCTGCCACTCCAACCACCTACATTTCCTTCCTTACCACATTCATGAACCTCGTCTTTGGCCCTGCTCTCCTCCTCCTGCCTGACGGCTTTATCCTCAGCATCCTTCTGTAAATATAAATGTCATTTCTCCTCTATACATGTTTAAACCACCTCAAGCTTGTCTGCCTAAATCAGATCCAAACGGGGAAATCGGGAAGGTGTGGTAATTAAAATAATTATTTTTCATGTCATTTAAAAAAAGTATACTTTCTAGCATGACCGACTATGAATCTCTGTATATGGATGGAAATGGGACACAAGTAAATAAAAACAGAACAATCAATATAAATCTGAAACACATCTACCATATCAGTGTCATTTTAATGCATCTATTTTTTTTATTATTTTGAATGTACCCTTAGACTGGCATAGTGCCCACTGCATTCCTGTCCTAACTCTGGTGTTTCCTGAATGGGCTCGAGACCTACTGTAACCCTGACCTGGATGAATCACTTAGTGAAGATGAATTAATGATGTTCCTCTGGACTTAAAAACCCCAAAGCACAATTAAGCATTTGTCTCATTCTGACAATGTTTGTTCACATTGGATGCCACAGCAGTCCACCTGCACTCAGACAGAAAACAGACCGTTTACAGACTATTTGCTGAGCTGGCTAAAGATGCCACATGCTTAGCACAGTTTGGTCAGCTATATCAGCATTTGTTCAACAATCAGGGGTAAGTGCTGGCCAAATACTGACTCCCACCAGACAGGAGAATAAACTGGGTCACTGGGACACACACAAACACAAACACACACAGATGTGCCTCTAAAATATTTTAGTGCATAAACACTAATAGTAACAGGTATACACCAAAAATCTAATTCTCTGTATGTCCACTGAATAGCTCCCCATTTTCTCTCTCTCTCTCACTCTCTCACACATACTCATACACACACATACTCATACACAGACACAATATAGAGATATGTGATGCTGTCAGAATGATATTGATCTTGGTGACACGGTACTCCAGCATTGACATTTTTAATATGTACTGACTAATTGCATGAGTCTAAAATAGTCTCTAAAATGTGTGGGTCTTATTTAATTTTCTTTGTGTTGTCATGCTTTTAAAATTTTCAGATCTTGCATAATTTAGACCCTAAAGCTGAAACTTTCACTTTTTGGTATCATACTATAATATACAGTGCCTCGATTAAAAGACAATACAAATTTAAATGTGTGGTAATTCGTTCAAAAAATTGACAGCTACAGCTATTGTACAAAAAACAAAAAATATATACACCAGAAATTATCTAGAAATAATTTACGAAAAGGTGTTTCAAATCACTCACACACACACACACACACACACACACACACACACACAGAGTATAAAAGTCTTCTGTTGAGTCAGCATCAGTCTGCTTCTCTGTCATAATCACTTCCTCATTTTGTGGCTGAGCGTTCTGAAACAATCATCATTTCCTCTCAGTGCATATACACACACTGAATGGGTGCCATTATTATTATTATGTATTTGCAAGTGACCTGTTACCATTCATCAGGCCTATAATCTTTATATAAATTCACTTTATAACTAAATAATACACAAAGACACACACAAGGGCATGGTTTACAATATTTCCTTATTGCCCTGTTCTATTATAACCACAGGTTTTTGTAACTAAAAAAAACTAATATAAGACTCATAAGGAACAGACTTTACGACTTTACTTTGTAGTTTGTTGTTTATGGAGAAAAAGAGAATGAGTGATTGTTAGATTGTCCTTTATTGTAAATATTAATACTTCGGGAGTCAGCAGAGGCAGTGTATTCCTTCTTAAAAATGTTATATATTCAAATTATATGATAACAGCTAGATAAATCCACAAAAAGGACTATAAAGGCTCTTCAGATTGTCATATTGATCACCATTTCAAATTGACTTCTGTAGGTGGCACAAAGTACAGACTATCTCCCAACCAAATAAAGATTCTGTAAATAATATTTTATATATTTTATATACTTGTATTTTAAATGAAAGACATGATCTGGTTGGTGTACCATTCTCAAAAAGGGACCATTCATTGTCTTAACCACTTATTCTAATTAAGAGTCATTATGTAAATTGCAGCGGGGCAAAAGTCTGAGTTTCCAGTTTATCTGATATACACGTCTTTGGACTGTATGAGGAAACTGAACATCCAGGAGAACCTCTCAAAAGGCCCAGTGTTTTAATCTCCATCAAATATAAAATGGTTATTGTACAACATCACAGTCAGGGTAGATTGCCACCATGAGCAAACCTCCCTCTTAAACAGCCCTCTGTCATTGCAATAAAAGCCAAGAGCTATGCCATCACTATTCAAACAAGCTTTTACAGTGAAAGCCTTTCAAGAGACATACACAATTATATTTACATGAAAAAACTTAAAAACAGGGAATACGGGAAGACAAGCCACTAAACTGAAAACACAACATCCTGGGATTTCTACTCAAATACGCCTCAATATCAGAGATATGCAAATGCGCTGTACAAAGTGGTTTTTTTTATAGATATTATTAAATTTTTATACAATAAATAAATTAAATGCATTAACATGAAAATTAAATTGTAATTTTGTAAATTTGTATTGTTTTAGTTAATGCACTGTATATTATAGTGAAAAGTGAAAGTATCAGTGAAAGTATCAGCTGTAGAGTCTACAGTATATTGTTCAGTAATTTACAGGTTTCACGGGTGAGTGCTAAATTTCTCAAAAGCATGACAAAACAAAGAGAATCATCTGATAATGAAGCATGACAAACTATAACAATAGTTTAACTTTTTAAGATAAAAAGCGAAAAACAAATAACCTACTATGGCTTTCAAACACTGCTTTGTATGGAGATGCCAAGGATTGAACCCAGGACCTGATACATGCAAAGCATGTGTTCTACCACTGAGCTACTTCCCCTCTGGTGCTGCAATTAATAAATCATAATATTTAGATAGTTAAATATAAAAAAGAAACATATTTTAATCAGTACCATTCACCATTAATCACAAAAGCAAACAAATAGACTGCCATAAACTTATAATAAGCTCCCTTCAGTTTTAGCTTGTTTTGGTAATTTGTGCTGCACAATTAATGTAAGTGTGTTTACAATGACATTGAGATTATAGAGCAGCTAAAGGTTAGAACTTTATTTAATCAAATGAAATGTACATCTGGTTGTCCTTTTAAAAGTTTAAAATATCAGGTTTGTTTAAAGACAACATGTTTGAGGTGAGAATTATCTGTCAGAATTATCAATAATCTTTGCAGTTTATTTTATAACCAGGCAACCAACTTCACAAATATTACTTTCCTGATCAACTCATGTATCCCAACATAATAAACTACCTTAATCCTATAATAATCTCTGACTGATGTTTAGGAAAAAGAAATGAGTTTAGTTGTTTCAGATAAAATTTAAATGAGATGTTACTTTGTCATTTTTTTATCTTAAAATACCAAACTTTTCATAATACATTAGCCTTTAATCCAAAGCAAGTTACAATTATCCCAAATATTGAAGTCTAATGCCACAGTACAGCTTCAGCCATGACACAGTATACCTGGAGCAATGAGAGGTCAAGGCTTTGGGTACACAATAGCAATCTGCAAGAGTTAAGGATTTAACCCCCAACCATTATACTGCCAGACTGTCAACCAAACTACTAAGCTACTATGCTAATTTGCTATGCTTGTTTGACGTGGGTAGGGAAACAACAATATATATATATATATATATATATATATATATATATATATATATATATATATATGCTCACACTCAGAGCACTGAAGTTCCTTTAAAACATCTACTAGCATTTTGTCCATGTGGAAAAAATTTTTTAAGATACCTGAGGGAATCAAAGCAATAAGATGAGAAATGACAAAGTTCTCACAGAAAGGATTTTGGTCCATTAGAAAAACCTAACAAGGGACCTTCTTGCTGATAGTCAAGCCTAATGATCAATGTGCAGCCCCTAACTTTACTTCTAAGAACAAATAACTGTGTAATACCATCACCTTAAAACATAAATGTCCTGAGTTTCACAGCAAAAGGTATGGTCCTGAGGCTTTCTGTAGAGTCTGTGTGCTCTCCTGCATTAAAATGGGATTCCTCAGTCAATCCAAAGGTAAAACATGTAATTTGTGTGAATAATTTGTAATACTAAATTGTCTATGAGTGTAAATCTCTGTAAAGTCTCTGCCCTGCAATAGACTTATGGCCTACATGGCAATGTATGTTTTCCTTAAACCTTAAAAAAACAGAAAACACTCCAAATGACTAAATTAAATGACTAAATTATTAAATAAGAAAGAGTTTCAGAGCATCAATGTGAATTTTGCGGTAAACCAAACCTGATTTGGGTATTGAGTAATTTCTTTTGTAGCTTATTGCAAAAAGAAAAACACTATTATAATAGAACACCTATTATAAAAGAACACCTATTATAATGCCACTACCATGCAAGGGCGCATCACTATAACGCTGTAGTACTGATCACAACAATGCCACACCATTAAACGCCTCCAGATCCCAAATAAAAAACTAGGCGTCTCCTCGCAGAATCAGGACCGGATTAGGGTCACGTAAAAGCTCCTGGGCCAGATTAAAAAGTATTAAAACCCAAGCAAACAAAGCATCCGAATGCTCATTACGTGTCATGTGCGAGTGATGCGCCTACTCTTGCCCCTGTAGATGCTGTTGAAAAAGATGGAGGGGCGGGAAGACGAGAACGGGAGGGATGGTGGTAGGGGGGGTATCAAGGCGGTGATGCACGCCTGAATGCTGGTGGAAGGAGAGCGAGGCGGCAGCGTCTTTTGTCTCGCAGCTGATGGAGCCGGACAGCGCGTCCAGCCTCGCCCGCGGGCGGTGGATGAATGTGGGGCAGGTGGATGAATGTGGGGCAGGAGGATGCGAGTCGTGATGCGCACGCACTCCGCCGTTTCATTCATGGCACATCGTTGCGCTCGCTGTGCATTTAAACCCTGCAGCATCATTAAGGAGTGACTTACTTTAACATTTTAAAAAATGACCAGTAAAATTGGGAGATGGGGCAATTTTAGGGTAGTGTTCGAATCAATGAATTGTGTATTGACGGATGGATCAGAGCAGTTTAGCAGCCCGAGAATGTATGAATGCACGTATAACGGAACAGACAAAGAAAGGCTCCGATATTTCAATCGTGCTTTATTTTTCTTAAGAAGGCGATCGGAGCCTAACTGACCTGCGTGTGTGGTGTCGGTCAGGTCGTAATTGAGTCCCGGGTAGTCCCTCAGCTTCCTCCCGCTGATGTTCAGCACCCCGGAGTTGGCCGCGTCCTCGAGCGCTCTGTCCAGGCTGCGCGCGGTGTGCGGCGGCTGGGGTTGCGGCGGCGCGCCGCTGGTGCTCCACTGCGGCCCGGGCGGATACTGATGGTGGCCCTGCAACACCGCCGCGGCTCCTGCACCTCCCTGACTCGCCGCCATCTTCAGAAGGGAAATACACGCTGACAATAATAACGAGGGGAAATTTTTTTTCACTCACATGCGCCGCTCCGCCCCACGCAGCCGTGCACGAGGAGGGGAATGGCCGCTCGAGGAGGATGGGGGCGGAGGGACGCTCTGGGGACGAGCGGCAGGTGCTGTGGATGGATGTGGATGGTTGATGCACAACAGGGAGAGCGACAACAGTTTAAGATTTTTCTGTTGAGTAGTTTCAATTGTCTCTACTGTGCATTGAATAAGCCAAGAGGGGGTTTCGTAATTAGATGTTCTTTATTTCCTTATAAACTTACCCTAATTGTTGTAATAACATGGTGGGTTACAGTCTGTGTTTACATTTTAAAGGGACTGGAATAATAAAATGCACAAAAGACATTTCTTTTCTTTTCATGTGGTCAGTGGTTTTGAAAGCGTGTAATCAGATTAATTCAGCCAGAACGCACTGAAGAAACAGCGGCTATTTTTGGTATAACATCCTAGAAAACCTCATTAAGCCTGATTTTACCCCCCCCCCCCCCCCCCCCCCCCCCCCCCCCCCCCCCCCCCCCCCCCCCCCCCCCCCCCCCCCCCCCCCCCCCCCCCCCCCCCCCCCCCCCCCCCCCCCCACTACTCATTTCTCTCCATTGGCTCCCTGTATATGCTTGCATTCAGTACACGGCAAGGCATTGACTCTGGCCTAAGAGGACCATTTCTGGATCTGCCCTCTCTTACTTCCTGTATATTTTCAAAATACCCTCAAACTCGGTCACTTCGCTCCAGTGATGGATGTCGCCTGGTGATTCCACCTCACCCCAAAACCATGACACTTAAACAATCAGTACACGAGAATATGAATAAAATGTGCATATATCTATTTATTAAGAGTAATTGCAATGTAATTCATTTATTCATTATCTTCCACTTTATCCTATATTTGGGTCGAGGTGGGGTTCCCAATGCCCATCCAGGGG
This sequence comes from Corydoras maculifer, assembly GCA_019802435.1. NCBI lineage: Eukaryota > Metazoa > Chordata > Actinopteri > Siluriformes > Callichthyidae > Corydoras > Corydoras maculifer. The sequence continues at coordinate 381,643 of JAFMOD010000195.1, forward strand.
AGAACGTTTCGGGCGCTGGTCAGATACACCCAGGACAGGGCACCAATCTATCACTGGGCACACACTCACTCACACAGACACATACACACTCTATATGGGGCAATTTGGAGAACGCAATTGACTTGATCCATGTTTTTGGACTGTGGGAGGAAACCGGAGAACCCGGAGGAAACCCACGCAGAACATGGAAACTCCACCCAGATGGGGATTCGAACCGGGAATCCCTAGTGCTGAGAGGCGAATGTGCTAATCACTAAGCCATCATGCCGCCCTCTGCAAGGTAATTGAAATGCAAATTTTCTAAATCTATAACTTTTATTATTGCTTAGTGGGGACACGATGATAATACTCACCGTGTCATGGAATGTTTCTGTTCAACAAGCAACGGTCTTATCTATCCACATGCCTTTGGCTTGGGTGTGAGTGAAGTTATAGTGCCCTCTATTGGTGAGTTTAGGCAATACCACGGGCGCTATTTTGGGCTGCTGTCACGCTGGTTGTGTGTAATTCCTGCTGCGTGAGGGCGGAGAGGGCTGCACCATTTGTTCAGCACGTTCGCTTTACAGACGTGACCCGAACAACCGCGACCTGTCCGTGATTCAGCCTTTTATAAAACACAGGGCTGTTTGTGTGGCCGAATAATCCGTAAAACGAGCCAACAGCAACCGAACTAACTTAGACTGAGACTCGGGAAGTTTAAAACTTGGTTCTGTCGGTGGAACGACGCGGAACAGTAGCAGAAATGGGAGACAGTGAACTTTCCGAGCCAATGGACAACTCACACAACAGTGACGGCGACGAGAAAATCGACATGTCGCTCGGTAAGTGATTCTGAACCCATGATCCATAATAAACTGTTTAAATAAAAGGGATTAAATACAAATTATTTCTGCTTTGCTCAAATAGGAAGCCGCAAGAACTGACTGTATAAACCAGGCCATGTTACAGACCTTTGATTAAATATACCTTTATAGCTGCATTAGGAGTATATATATATATATATATATATATATATATATATATATATATATATATATATATATATACACACACACTCTAGTGCCCCATGCCCAACCAGGGGAGAACGTTTCGGGTGCCGGGCAGATACACCCAGGACAGGGCGTCAATCTATTGCTGGGCACACACTCACTCACACAGAAACGTACACACACACACTCTATATGGGGCAATTTGGGGAACTGAACTGATTTGATCCATGTTTTTGGACTGTGGGAGGAAACCGGAGAACCCGGAGGAAACCCACGCAGACACGGGGCGAACATGGAAACTCCACCCAGATGGGGACTCGAACCGGGAATCCCTAGTGCTATAATACAAACACACACACACACACACACACACACACACACACACACATATATATATATATATATATATATATATATATATATGTCACATACTAAATACTTCACCTATATGCAATATATATATATAATACATAGTTCACATTTACTATACCTATGCACATAATATCGTACATACCAGATAAATAAGCTACACACAACATACACATCACTTATCCACACTACATTCAATAAACCTTGCTACAGACACTATACACTACATAACTTTCACACTGTGCTAAATAGTTTACCTATACTTATATGCAACATACGTTACCTGTATCATACTTATACATAACCCACTATTGAATTGGGTCATTTAGCAGACGCTTTTATCCAAAGTGACTTACAAGGTGAGCACAGGGTTAATCACAACATCCCTGGAGCAATGAGGGTTAAGGGTCTTGCTCAAGGACCCACACTGGTAACTTCAGTGGACCTGGGATTTGAACCCCAACCTTCAGATTGATAGCCCAACACTCTAACCACTGAGCTAACCTGCCCCTACCCACTAGTATAAACTGTGCAATACAAACCTTACCTCTAAGACATAAAGATTATTAAATATACATAATAAATGCATCAAACAGTTGTTTTTACATTAGGATACAGATTCGGGTGTCAGTAATGAAGTTTACACCTGTTTTGGGCGAGCAGCTGCAGGCATTTCTGACTGTTGTGAACAGCTTAGAGAAACCACGACAACATTTTACTTTGGTGTTTCAGGACATTTGCAGTTTTTTGAGGGTCCACTGACTTTATTGAATATTCCAAAAGTTTTTTGATTTATTGTTAAATGCTGCAATTTTTTATAAATCGTTTATAATATTCTAGTGCAAATTAAGTGAAGAAGTCCCAAATTGGTTGCTACTTCACCATTGTGTGCCTTGATTTTTCACTAATTTAATTGCAAAACCAAATGATGGATCAGCATAATGTCTTTGTAGTGTTTTTTTAATCTAACACATTCAGTCGGTGCCTGGAGCAAAGGAATATTTATATATATAATCAGAAAAGTTAAATAATTTCATTAAAGTTTAGTAATCATGGTTTATAGAAGAGCTGGAGTGCATGCCACACGACCAGGATCACCCAGACCATCCTCTAAAGCAGACACCTGTCTCAGATCATTCAGCTTACTTGTGACAGCTGCTCATGAGGTGCAGCAGAGCAACCATTGCCTTAATGAAAGGAAACTTCAAAATAGATATGCTAAAGCTATGTAATCATAGTAACCACATCGAAACCATAAGACCTTATGGAATTATTATTGACCTCAGTAATATAGTTTTACTCTTCTTCTTCTTCCGGTTTGTTATTTTTTAGAGGTCAACACAGTGGAGAAGATCTGATTTGGCACAGTTTTACACCAGGTGCCTTTCCTGACACAACCCTCCTTTTTATCTGGGCTTTCGACCGGCTCTATGAGTGCACTAATACATACATCCCTAATAGCTAGGACAATCTCACTTTTCATTCAGTCATTCATTCATTCATTATCTCCCGCTTTATCCTCTATTAGGGTCGCGGGGAGGTTCCCCATGCCCATCCAGGGGAAAAAGTTTCGGGCGCTGTGCAGATACACCCAGGACAGGGCGCCATATCGCTACAATCTCACTTTGCCAACAGTTTAATATGTACTGCATGATGAGAACGTCATGAAGCATGTTATTATTTGGTCCATATCTTGCCTTTAGACCAATATCACATGATAATTAACGATATCCTCTTCTGCTTTTTCAGATGAAATCATCAAAAGAAATAAACAAGAACAGAAGGCAAGCAGAGCCACGAACCGAGCACGGAGCAGGCGTTTTACAAACAGGAATAATGTTCTGAGGAAGCTTAACCAGGTGCCACAGACGCGACGGGGCCTCACACGAGGCAACATACGGTATCAAGGTATTGAAGAGCGAGAACAACTTGCATATATTTAAAATATCAACATGCTCATAAGCATGGACACTTAACAAACTAAACTAAATTTCATTGTTTGTTGCTCATTATAATTATACAGTTACTCAAGTATTTAAATAAAAAAGTGTAATGCAGATTATTTTGCATTTTGAGAAGAAACAGATAAACTACTGATGATGTGTCTGAACATCCTCTACAATCTTTTGCTCTTGTGATTTAATGTGATTGATGTTGTTCATTTCATTGTTGTCTGTATGATCTTTCTTAAATCACTGGGACAGAACAGAAAGGGTTATAAGTAAAATCTGTTTCATTTCAGGGGCAAACAGATCACGTGGGCTGGGTAGGGGCAGAGGTTTGGGCAGAGGGAGTGGCCTAAGTCCTCTCAATAGACCTTTCAGTGGTACACCGGTCAGTATCATTACTATTACTGCACAAACCTAATTATTCATCTTTATATAATGATATCAGATTAAATACAATCTGCAGGAAGAAAATAGAAAAAGCTGATATTATGCATCATAGAATGAACAGGAGCTGGTTCAAAGCACCTCCACAGTGAGAGGTTCATATAGAGGACGAGGAAGAGGACAAGGTAGAGGAAGAGGAGGAATAAACAGGTACAAATCTTACTGTATTTTAAAGGTATATAAATGTAGTGAAAATTTATCATGTATTACGAATCCATTTTGGTGTTAGTGTGACATTTACAAAACTTCTCTACTTAACCTTGGAGGAAAAGTGAAGTTTGATATGATGGGATGGAATGTATTGAGAGGATGTTATTTCATAAAAGCAGGTGCATTCGTGAGCTCAGAAGCTTGCAACAACCTCCATTAAGTTGTTTGTCTGGTTTCTCGATTTGCAAATCTTATTAAATCATTTTTTACTTTAACTGTTATTCTGTCATCTGATTATTTGCCACCACAATACATATACACGTTTAGTTCTACTAATCAGCACAACCTGTACACTGTGTAGTGTTGCAGTAGTTTAACTGACACATTTGTACTATTTTGCTGCAGTCTTTTGCACAGCTTTAACCGCAGATGTCGCTACACACAGTCCCATACATCACTAACCCTGCCTCACTTACTGTACATTATCAACAGAAAAGGAATAGTAACTTTATTTACGTATTTATTGATTTGTAGTTTGAGTGGATTAGTGAGTTCATACTATTAATCATTATAACTTGCAGTACGCTCCGAGTACCTTCTCACCCTCAGTGTACAATTATATTGCTATAATTGCTATAATACTGAGATTATTTGTTTTGATCTCAGTCATTTTCTAATGATGTACCAAAGAACCATAATTAATGAAGCCATTGCTCAAACTTCAACCTTAAATTTGGAAACCTTGGAAAATGGGACTATAAAATTCTGTCAATATATTAAATCAAGATATTAAGATTCTTGATGATAGTTTTAAAAAATGTAGACCATTTTTGTGCTGTCAGCATTAGAAAAACCTAATGTGAATGACTAAACATTGGCTGATGATGACTGTGTTATAGGGGGGCTTTCTCAGCGAGAGGTCAGCGATCTCTACAGAGAGGTGGAGGACCGTTTCTATTGGACAGAGGGGTAAGTTGGGTCAATTACATTATACCTTACATGAAGGCACAATACAGTAGTTCTGACCCCAAAAAGAAAAGTTCGTCTGATTAATTGCATAGAAATTATGCTACTGGACCACAGTTATATTTTAATAGTTACCTTTTTAGTGCTAATAAATTATAAATGAACTGATGTAGTCACAGAGTTACATATTCACAACAATACAACCAAAGAGATTCATACATCTTTGTGTACATGTTTACTGGTTAACCTGACCGCATTAAAGTAATTAGGCAATGTTTTCTCTGCCAATTTTAATCCATCCAGAATTAAATACAAGCCCTTTGTTTTATTACACATTTGTGTAAAGTATATTTACACATATACTTTGTATTATATGGTTGTTTTTTAGTTTGCTGCAATGAGAGGATCTGGAAAATTGGAAAGATATCAGAAGATACAGAGGTTAGTTTACGAAGAAGTGTAAATGTGGTAATGCCGACACAGTAATGGCTAAATAATGCACTTTTTCTTTTCTAAACTCTGTGAAGCCTAAGACCTGCATCGACATCTGGAACAACGCTTACAGTGTCCCTGCCCAATGCAAAATCCCCACCTGCTGCACAGTAAGTGGAATTTATTTCTATTTTGTACTTTTGGTACAATTTATAGTATATGTTGGATGGTATGCAGCAGGTGAATCAATTAATTCCACTGAAAAAACAGCTCTCCTCTCTCTGACTCTGCCGTGGATGAATTTGCCTGTAATTTACGTGTTTAATGTGTTTTAATAGCCGAGTCTGCCAATGAACCACAAGAAAATAATTTAGGCCAATCGCTACACTCTTGTAAAGCAGTGAGTGCTTCAGCTTCTTCATGTGAGAAAGCAGCTGTAGTGTCTGACTGTGACCTTTTCTTTAGAGTGAGAACGAGAAGTGATCCAGTGTTAAGAGGGAGGTCGTCTACAGCAGTGAGCAGCAGGACCGAGCCCAAAGGCATTAACTTGCACTTTAATTACAGAGCCACTACTAACCAGGTTACCAAACACAGACACACATTCACACTCATCAGGTATATGTTATATATACATTCATTCATTCATTCATTCATTATCTTCCGCTTATCCTCTATTAGGGTCGCGGTGGGGTTCCCCATGCCCATCCAGGGGAGAACGTCTCGGGCGCTGGGCAGATAGACCCAGGACAGGGCGCCAATCCATCGCCGGGCACACACTCACTCACACATACACACTCTAAATTGGGCAATTTTGAGAATTCAATTAACTTGATCCATGTTTTTGGACTGTGGGAGGAAACCGGAGAACCCGGAGGAAACCCACGCAGACACGGGGAGAACATGGAAACTCCACCCAGATGGGGATTCGAACCGGGAATCCCCAGCGCTGAGAGGCGAATGTGCTAACCACTAAGCCACCGTGCCGCCTTATATATACATATATAGTAATATTTACATTTATACATTTATAATAATATTTACATTAGCCAATTCATTTTAATTATTAAGTCATGTTTTTATTGTGCGGCACGGTGGCTTAGTGGTTAGCACGGTCGCCTCTCAGCACTAGGGATTCCCGGTTCGATTCCCCATTTGGGTGGAGTTTCCATGTTCTCCTCGTGTCCGCGTGGGTTTCCTCCGGGTTCTCCGGTTTCCTCCCACAGTCCAAAAACATGGATCAAGTCAATTGAGTTCTCCAAATTCCCCCATATAGAGTGTGTTTGTGTGAGTGAGTGTGTGCCCAGCGATAGATTGGCACCCTGTCCTGAGTGTATCTGCCCGGCGCCCAAGATGTTCTCCCCTGGATGGGCATGGGGAACCCAATCCACTACCCTAATAGAGGATAAAGCGGAACATAATGAATGAATGAAAGTTACAGAACCACAATAAAAACATTCTGCACTCTGTCACATTCAGTCTTATGTTATAATCTGTTGCAGTTGTAGTAATTGAAAGCCGCGTCCACCAAACAACTACCTGTAATATGTTTGGCTTTATTTTACAGACGCAACTGTCATTAAACGATCGATTTACCAGCCTGCACCTCAGAGGACACGGCCTGACCACAGAAAGGGAAGGTAGCAGAGGACAAGGCAGAGGAAGGGGACAGCTCAGAGGAGGAAGAGGACAGCTCAGAGGAGGAAGGGGACAGCTCAGAGGAGGAAGAGGACAGCTCAGAGGAGGAAGAGGACAGCTCAGAGGAGGAAGGGGACAGCTCAGAGGAGGAAGAGGTGGCGCTACAAGAGAAACAAGGGGAGGAATCAGAGGAGGAATACCTATGGCACGGGGCACGAGAGCTCGAGGGAGAGGACGACCGGGAGAAGGACGGACTGTCTTCCTTCAGTGAATGTTATTGTGCCATGTACAGTTGAGGTGAAACTTTTAAGTACACATCTTATTAGAAATGCCTGTAAACCTTATGATCAGTTAAACAACATGAGGATTTATGCTGTAGTAGTCCACTGTCTAAGTTTAAAATGTTTTCATTCTGCTCACAGTTGTATAAAGTGGTGATCTGAAGTACTGTAGTTTTTTTGTCAGCATGAAGCAAACCAGTCAGGATGTTCTCCATTGAGCTCATTTCTGCAGAACTGTCACTCACTGGATGTTTTAATAGCACCATTCTGAGTGATTATACACTGCTGTGAGAGAAACTCTAAGATTAGCAGAACCAACTTCGCTGATGCCAACAATCCTAACAAAAATAATTAAAGCAAAACTACAAATTTCTTACAAAATGAATCACATCAGTAAAAAAAATGTCTCGTTTCTTTTTTTTTTTTTACACATAAGTTAAATCTGGGCGGCACGGTGGCTTAGTGGTTAGCACGTTCGCCTCTCAGCGCTAGGGATTCCCGGTTCGAATCCCCATCTGGTTGGAGTTTCCATGTTCTCCCCGTGTCTGCGTGGGTTTCCTCCGGGTTCTCCGGTTTCCTCCCACAGTCCAAAAACATGGATCAAGTTAATTGAAATCTCAAAATTGCCCCATATAGAGTGTGTCTGTGTGAGTGTGTGCCCAGCGATGGATTGGCGCCCTGTCCTGGGTCTATCTGCCCAGCGCCCGAGACGTTCTCCCCTGGATGGGCATGGGGAACCCCACCGCGACCCTAATAGAGGATAAGCGGAAGATAATGAATGAATGAATGAATGAAAGTTAAATCTGGCCACACCCACATTCACTGGCCTGTGTTTTTTTTTATAATAAATTCAGCGATTGTGCATAGAAACCTAAGACAAAAAGAAATTCATATTCAAAAATATTAAGTCAGGTGTTTTGTTTTTTTTGAGACTTCATTTGACCTTAATCCATGTTTTTGGACTGTGGGAGGAAACCCACGCAGACAACATGGAAACTCCACCTAGATTGGGATTCGAACCGGGAATCCCTAACGCTTAGAGGTGCTAACCACTAAGACACCGTGCTGTCAGGTTAAAATGTCAGGTTAAAAAAAGGATGTTCTCCATTGAGCTCATGAGCACATTTCTGCAAAACTGTCACTGGATGTTTTAATAGCACCATTCTGAGTGATTATACACTGTTGTGAGAGAAACTCTCAGATTAGTAGAACCAACTTGGCTGATGCCAACAATCATAACAAAAATAATTAAAGCATATTTTTTAAAGCTGTATGATGTGCACTGAACTGCTGCTACACAACCGGCTAATTCTGGAAGTCCACTGACATGCGTACAAGTGTTCCCAATAAAATGCTCTGACCGTTTACAGAGGTACTGTTCTGCCACCCTGATCTAAACAGGTTTTGTTCAACAGTCTGTAACATTTTCTACAGGAAAAAAATATTAAAATTTGGTAAAAAGCTTAAATGTTTTGTTCTTTTGTGCAAATTATTACATTTTTCACATTAAAACTGCATAGAAATGTGCACAAGTTTTTTCTGTAAAAAGTGTATATTTTCACTTACCAAATCAGTAGAGCTGCTGTGATGTTTGCACAGGACTATAGACCAGGGCTGCGCTGGCAATTCAATTTCTCAAGCGGCCTGAATAGAATTCATAATAAAAGCAAAGCAGTTGTATTGTGTGTATTAATGCAGTGTATAACACAAATGCAATCTGACTGCATGATTTGCCTTATTTTTTTACTTCACAACCATCTGACAGGAACAGCTAAAAGGCATGTGGCACAAGACTGCAAAACTACCCCGGACTGCTATAGAGCATTTTGGTATTAGGCTTTTAGTGGATTCTAGTTTTTAAGTTTCATTGTGCTCTTTGACAGGTTACCAGTTGCACACATTTTACTTACTTAAATAAAAAGCTTAAATTTGCTGGTTTTAATGTGAGTTGTTAATTTCCGGAATCATTGGCTTAATTTCTCCAATTGTTTTATACAAACAGAACATAACTACAAATTTCTTACAAAATGAATCACACCCACATTCACTGGCCTGTGTTTTTTATAATAAATTCAGTGATTGTGCATAGAAACCTAAGACAAAATGAAATTCATATTCAAAAATATTAAAGTCAAGTGTTTTTTTTTTTTTTTGAAACTTCATTTGACCTTAATACATGTTTTTGGACTGTGGGAGGAAACCCACACGGACAACATGGAAACTCTACCTAGATTGGGGTTCGAACCAGGAATCCCTGACGCTGAGAGGTGACCGTGCTAACCACTAAGACACCATGCCGCCCGCATTTACTGCAGTAAAGCTGAAGATGTCATGTTAAAATCTTAAATCTCTATCAGGCAAATTAAAAGGTTAACATCCGTTTGTACTAAACAATTCACATGACTTAGGCTTAAGCAACACATCAAACTTTTAAATTACCTTATTTTCCGGACCATTTTCCGGACGTATTATAAGGCGCAGTCCGAATTACGAGGTCTATTTCTGTATTTGACCCACGTATATGGTGCACCGTACTATAAGGCGCAGTCTCAATTACGGACTCTATTTCTGTACGGTACTCATTCTGTACGGCAGCGTATTATAAGGCACTCGCTAAAACATACGATCTACAAGAAACGTAAAGAATGCAAAACGGTGATTTATTATTGAAGTTTATTCTACTACTTGACAAAACACACATTATTTTAATCACTCTTCTCCCACAAATCCATCAAAGTCCTCATCGTCTGTGTCTGAATTAAAAAGCTGCGCAATTTCACTACTCCGGGTTCACTCTCATCAATGTCTGAGTCAGTCTCGTCGCCAGGCGGCCGTTTGGCAATAACACCAGCTTTCGCAAAAGCTCGGACAACAGTCACAGCAGAAACCTTAGCTTCCACAATCCATTCACAGACGGTGGTGTAACTCACCCGCCGCTGCCTCTGAGTTTTAGTAAACGTGTGCTCGCCGTCTATCATCCATCGCTCCCACGCCGGTTGTAACTTTAAACACCCTGTTTACACCAATGTCCCGCGGTTGGAGTTCTTTATTTAATCCTCCTGGAATGACGGCGAGCTCCGAATTAATTTTCTTCACTCGGCTTTTCTGTGAGATGAGTGCACATGAAGCCACAAATCAGCAGGGACGGTGATGTGTGGAAAAAACCAACCTGGTCGCACAACAATACTTTTATAGATTTTGGAACTCAGTACACGTATAAGGCGCGCCGGATTATAAGGCGCACGTCCGATTTCTGGGAAAATTTTAGGCTTTTAGGTGCACCTTATAGTCCGGAAAATACGGTAAGTGTTTCTCTATTCAACACTGACAATCCAGTTCATGAACCTCTGAAACATTCCTTGTGAGGCCTCCTCAGCAGCAGAGCTTCTCTCCAGCAGCTCCACCTTTGATGTTTGTTCAGCAAGTTTCTGCTGAAGTATTTCAATCTCCATGTTTTTCTCCTCCATTCGCATGTTTAATTCTGAATTGTTTTTCTGAAGTTCAGACCTGATGATTTTCCTGAGTTCCTCTGCCTCCTTCACGGCATCTTCATCACACTTCTCTTTGACCCTCTTCATGGCGTCTTCTTCACACTTCTCTCTTACCCTCTTCATCTCCTGCTGATGTTTCTTCTCCAGTTCCTCCCTATCCTTTTCTCTTTTTTCTTTAAGCCTGATTACCTTTGCTTCCATTTCTTTTCTTCTTTCCACCTGTTGATGTAGCTCCCTCTGAAGTTCACTCTTCTTCTCTTCATCTTCTTCTTCTATCATTTTTCTTTCCAGTTCATTCGTACGATCATTAAGTTCAGTGATTTGTTCCTCATGCTTATTGATATCAACCTCAATCTTTTTCAAACTGTCTTCTTGTACTTTTTCCTTACTTTCTATCCCTTTCATATTGTACACTTTATCCAGGATTATATTCGTGAGTGCCTGAATCTGAGATTCTGTCTCCAGATAGATCTTACTGCTGTAGAACCTCTCCATCTTCTCTGTCTTCTCCAGCAGCTCCGAGACCTGAGAACAGTCTGCACTCTCTTTGATGTTCAGACAGTGAAACCTATTTTCACATTTTTGTATAAGTCTTTGCAGCTCCTTGTTCCCTGATTGTACAAATTCCTGAATAAAGTTTTTCTGAACTTCATCAGTAACAGTAAAAGAATCATGGCATTCCTCCAACATTCTTCTCCAAATATCTCCTCTATCTTCTCCAGTATTCCGCTCTGCTCTCCTGCAGGTTGCTTCACTGGTATAACAAGGAGGAAGGCATGAGGTCCTGGAGCAGATAACTGAAGACAGCGTCGCACATCTTGTCTTAGCTCCCAAAATAAGACTGCAGGACTGAACCAGTCTGGGGTGTCCACCACGGTCACTATCCTACCAGCTACTTCTCCTTGTAAGATCTCACTCGTCTGAGTGGATAAAACTGTACCAGTCTGGCTCCACCCCTCTTTACCCAGGATAATGCGCCCTGCTGAACTCTTCCCAGATCCAGTCTTCCCCAGAAGAACAAACGCTGCATAAAAATATAATAAATAAAAAGTTTTTTATTTTCATGCATGATATATATAATAGTTTTTAATATTAAACAATATTTAATGACATACTCAATACATTATGTTTACATCATGTGTCAGAATGGGATCAAATCAACCCTAACAATATACAATATATAATAAAATTTAGAATAAGTATATATATATATATTCCACTTTATCCTCGATTAGGGTCTCGGGGGGGGGGGTTCCCCATGCCCATCCAGGGGAGAACATCTTGGGCGCTGGGCAGATACACCCAGGACATGGCGCCAATCTATCACTGGCACACATACATGCACACAAACACACTCTATATGGGGCAATTTGGAGAATTCAATTGACTTCATCCTTGTTTTTGGACTGTGGGAGGGAACCCACGCGGACACGGAGAACATGGAAACTCCACCCCGATTGGGATTGGAACCGGGAATCCCTAGAGCTGAGAGGCGAACATTCTAAGCACTAAGCCACTGTGCCGCCCCTTTTATATATATAGAGAGAGAGAGAGAGAGAGAGAGAGAGAGAGAGAGAGAGAGAGAGACAGCTGCTTCTGCATTTCTAGCAGTTTTGCCATCATTAGTTATTTTAATGAGCTTTCTTTTTAAATGTAATTATTGATAATTGTATGTAATGGATAAAGCACTACTCAAGTTTTACATTATACCTAAATCAGAAACTAACACATTGAATATGTAAACTTACAGACAGGAGGTTTATCCATAATGTTTCTTTTCTTGACAGACGAGTCTTTTTTCTGATCCTCAGGCTCCTTTACAAGCTGCTTCTTTCTTAATTTGACCAACTCGGTTTTATATTGCTCCAGGACATCAGTTATTTCCTGAACCTGGTTGTTTTTCTCCTGCAGCTTATCTGCAAGAGCATTTACACTGATCTTGACAGACTCGTCCATTCGTGTCATTTTCTCCTCTAGAAGTCTTCGATTGTCCATAGTTGCTTTAATTAGTTCATCTTTCATTTGTAAAGCTTTGTCCAGTTCCTGCTGCGTATTTTTGAGCATCCCTTCTGTTTTCTTTAGTTTTTTAGTATTCTTTTGATATTTCTCAGCCAGTTCATTCACATCTTTATGTTCTATAAAATAAATTGAGTTACTTTTAAAGAAGTATTTTGTTTTTATTAAAAACAAACAGTAGCAGCAACACTGTAGTCTTTGTTTCACTCACACACAAATAATAAAATATTAGCTTACCGTCACACTTTTTTAAATAAGTTTAAACGTTTTAATGAAACCTTTTGCTCATACAGTCAAAAGACTATAGTTACACGGACATGTTCAAATTACATCTAATCTAAAGTGTCAAACTCCACAAAAATCTTTAGTTATATAGGTGTTACATTTAATCCACTCGCAGCTTTATTTATTAGTTTGTGTTGGACATGCTCAAACAAGGGGTGATATGTCGAGGTTTGTGCTTCCATCTTACACAGCTATCTGCACGTCCCTGTTGGGTTATCCCAGGAGTCTCCAGTTTCCTTCAAAAGCATGCTGATATATAAACTGCAGAGAATAAATTGTTCTAACCATTAGGGGTATATGCATCAGTGCACTAGCATGCTGGTCTAGCACAGATAAACAGGGGGTTGTATCAGGAAGCCTTTTGTCTAATTCCAAATGGTCTACCAGAAACACAGTCACAGTCAATGAAGTTTTTAAGGATTTTTGTAGTTTATTTTTTGTCTTTCTGGTACAGAAGGGTATTTCTTGTATCTCAGGCTAGACTCCCAATTTTCTCCCATCAAGTTGTATATAGAAAACACTCCATTCCTTATGTATTTAACTCAATGTATTTAAAAAGGGTTTGCAAAAATAAATTAATATGTTAAAAATGTATCTAGTTTAGGTTTTTTGTACTGACCAGTGAGCAGAACAGCTGTCTTCATTTGTTTTCTCTCCTCCTCTGTCCATGTTTTGTCACTCTGTGAATAATAATAATAAAAGTAATGACGACAAACGTTTAAAATTAGCATCAATGTCAAACTGAATTATTAAATCCTTACATAACTAGTATTAACAGTAAACTAACAGATTATTCAATCTAAAAACTATATGGTTTCTTTATGATCTATATCATGACAATTTAGCTGATAAATATCTTGTTTTTAATTATTAGCAGAAACATTTCTCAATATAAATAAATGCTATGTTAAAAAATATATATTAATTGTTCTGCTGTATTTAATTGATATGTTACATATAGATTTATTTGGGAATACTAAAAAAGTTATGTTATATGGTATAATATCACATAAAAATATTTACAAAGTAAACAGTATTTTGTACAAAATAAAAATCCAAACTCACCTGAGAGACATAAACTGGTCATTCAAAATAATGTCAATAAATGAAAAAAAATTAATGAAAAATATAAATTAATAAGATTAATAACATGTAATATAACAGTAAAATATACACACACAGCAAATTCTGCTATTTGGAATAAAGTATTAAATTAGTCTCAGTTTAAGTACCTGTGCAGCAGATCATAAGTTTATATTCAGCTGAATATACAATTTAGATTGTACAATCAATGATATAAAAATGTGTCACATAATGAAAAAAAAAATGTAAGCATTTTAAGTAACAGTTAAAGTTCCTGCGCAGTGGGTCACAAGGTTACATATTAGATATAAATGAAAGTACTGATGTACTCACCTCTCATCTGTGAAAATGAAAATATAGTTTAGATTATTCATGGAAAAATAAGTATTGTCCTTATTAAAAAACACACAACTTTGTTGTTAATGACTTTTTGCTTTTACTGTGTAATATACATAATTGTAATAATACAATAATTTTTTTTCCAAAATCATCTGAGAATGTATATGTTTACTCACCGACTGTCCTGTAAAAAAAACAAAAAAAAACAATGAAAACATTATTTAAAACAATGTCAATTTATTATTAACATTCTTGTATGTTTTTAATTTATTATTAAACAAAGGTTTAACACAGTTTTAATAGACACTCAACTATAATGGTTTACAAATATCTTCTTCTATGTGTTTTTGTATCTCTCCTGCATTTGTTATATGATCAATAAACAAACTAGTGTTTTGATGAGTATTTTAAATGCAACTTTTATATGCAACTAAAATTTATATGCAACTAAATAATAGTAATGTTCGTGTACTTACCTAATTTCACCTGGGGAGAAAAAATATTTTGATTACATTTAAGATGCAAAATGGTGTATCTAAGTACATAAACAATAGATGACAGTGTAATAATTATTCTTCTTCATATTATTATTGATAGGAGCTTAACTTGATTGATAATGTTTTAATAATTTACTGCAAGAAATACAATCCACATTATTTATTAAAACAAGTGGCTTCACACTTTGGAAATCTGTTATAATACTTTTATTAAAGTAATTTTAATTATAACTAAACATTACAAGAATTATGATAATAAAATAATTGGACATATGTCATTACCATTAATTATTAGAGAATGTGAATTTTTACCTACCGAATGATCTGTAAACAACAAAAAATAAAGTGTTAAAAATCATAAATAATGATGGCACAGGATTTATTACAATATGGTGATTTTACAATTACACTTTCAGCACTGTTTATTTTTTTCAGTTAAACTTTAACCAACAGCATAAACAGCATAGAAATAGATTTTATTTATTTTTATAATATGTGACTAAATAATAAATTTAAAACTTAATTTCAAATTAAATTTGAATGACAGTGATAGCTGTGTTAATACTAACTAAAACCAGGAATAGTAACAATATGATGTGGAGATGTGTGATAAGAAATGTGTTTGCTACTCTAACAAAAAAAAATCTAAAAAAAAAATTACTAAAAAAAAAAGTTCTGAACATAATACATATATAACTTCGCCATGGCAACCTGCAGTTTTACATTGTACCATCAATGATACAAAAATGGGTCACATAGTGAAAAATGATTTCGGAGAATGAAATCAGTTAATCTTGTTTAAACGTGTGCTAGAATTAATTGTGGATGTGTAATTTGTAATATCAGAATAAATCAGACTAAACATTTTTTTACCTATTTTTATTGAAACCTCCTCTGTTCTGTCTCCATCGGTGACCTGACACAGATAATCTCCTTTTGCATTACTTAATTGGTTTATCAGCTGTAAGGACACATTTCCTTTATCCAGTTCATCTGTGAACAGCTTCACTCTTCCCTCATAACCTTTTCCCTCGGTCATCTGTCTGTTCTTATAGAGACATAAACAGTGTGTCCCCTTAAACCAGCGGATCTCCATGTTAATGGCACTGCTTTCAGGAGACAGGTGACAGGACAGAGGGACATCAGGAACATCATATTGCTCTTCATTTTTGGGACCCACAAGTTTAAATTCACCTATGTAGCGGAAATACACATACAAATGTTTTGTTTTTATGTTAATATTGTAATATTGTGAGTTATAAAAGTGAACTTTTGACTTACTTGTGCATGGAGCTGCCATCTTTGGATTCCTTTTTAGAAACTGCTTTACTTAAGTGTTATCACCTCCTAACAGACAAAAAGCATACGACAAGACAAGAGACAAGACAAGACAAGACAAAACGACGAGACGAGACGAGACGAGACAAGACAAGATAGACCTTCATTTGTCCCACAATTGGGAAATTCACGTTCTCAGCAGCAAGTTACATTAGAAAAAAGGTGAAAAAAGATATTTAGCAATTATAAAGATATGTACATAGAAATCTATATTTACACAAAATTCTAATTTTCAGTTATGTACAAGACTAGGAATAAAATGAAAAACGAATAAAATGAAAATGAAAACAGAGATATAATTTACATTTAGTCATTTAGCAGACGCTTTTATTCAAAGCGACTTACAAATGAGAACATTAAAAGTCAGAAGTTATGGAGAAAACCATTTTCATTCATTCATTATCTTCCGCTTTGTCCTATATTAGGGTCGTGGGGGGGGGTGTTCCCCATGCCCATCCAGGGGAGAACGTTTCGGGCGCTGGGAACACACGCACACACTATATGGGGCAATTTTTAGAACTCAATTGACTTGATCCATGTTTTTGGACTGTGGGAGGAAACCGGAGAACCCGGAGGAAACCCACGCGGACAAGGGGAGAACATGGAAA
This sequence comes from Corydoras maculifer, assembly GCA_019802435.1. Classification (NCBI taxonomy): domain Eukaryota; kingdom Metazoa; phylum Chordata; class Actinopteri; order Siluriformes; family Callichthyidae; genus Corydoras; species Corydoras maculifer. Next base: position 398,515 of record JAFMOD010000195.1, read on the forward strand.
CTCCACCCAGATGAGGATTCAAACCGGGAATCCCTAGTGCTGAGAGGAGAACGTGCTAACCACTAAGCCACCGTGCCGCCTTGGAGAAAACCAACTATACTTTAAATTCATCAAACCTGATTGTTATTTGATGCTGCGCCCCCCCCCCACTCCTTTTTTTTTTTTTTTTTTTTTTTTTTTTCCCCCCCCCCCCCCCCCCCCCCCCCCCCCCCCCCCCCCCCCCCCCCCCCCCCCCCCCCCCCCCCCCCCCCCCCCCCCCCCCCCCCCCCCCCCCCCCCCCCCTGACTGATTTCACGTAATATAACGTATTAAAGAAAATGCACGAACTTCGCCTGTAGATTATATTCAGATGTATAACAGAACAGCTCTGTCTCAATACAGCATATGCTTTAGCATCAAGCAAATTCCTCCTACCTTTGACGTTTTTTATATGAAATGCAGATACAGTTTAAGAAAGCGTTTCACACGAGCGTTTTAGCTCGTAGAACAGTTTGCAACGGATATTTCACTTATAAGAATCCAAGAGACGCAAATAACAGAAATTAAATGACAAACGACGCACCAACTAACGGACACGTTAGTCTGCAAAGTAACGCAAATGAATCACTTTTACTTTTATTCAACTCACTGAATCCTTTTCGTCCCTTCCATATTTTAGCTATTACGTGATCGCTAGTTATAATAAGTAATTTTATCCGTTATATAACGAGCATTCCCGGTTTAAGAATTCCGGGATTCATGACTTTAGATTGTATTAAGTAAGTAAATATTAAATTGACATATTGAATCGATTCAATCGAATTCTTTTGAATCATTCGTTTTTGAATTAGTCAGTTAATGGTTAAGCCGTCGGTTTGATTTGTTCGCACATTTGAGGCGTTTGTTTTAAAGAAAGATTCAGCGAAAAATGCTTTAAACATAACACAATTCGAAATTGTCACAAAAAGCACAATAATAAAACATAACGCGAGCCATTAATTGTATGAACATATATGTGATTATATGGGGCTGCTGCCTTTTCACCACCCAAAGTGCTTTAAAACAATGTTTAAATATACATAAGATAAAATTGTACCGTGTTTATTTATCGTAAAATGGAAAAACAAGCGATATTACTTTTATAATTTCGGCATAATGTCACGACTCTGGTGGGACTCGAACCCACAACCTTTGAATGCCTTCACACACTGCTTAGAAGTCCAATGCGCTATCCATTGCGCCACAGAGCCTGGTGGCCGACAAGTGTAAAGACATTTTGAGCTGGTCATGTCAACGGCAGGTCATTAGTCTGATTATTTAATTCTTGGTGTTTGATTATTTATTGACGGCGCTGATTTTTTAAAATTTATATTCAGTAAATAAATACAAATTTTCCCACAAATCAGAAACATTTACTGTTTGTTTTTGCAAGTTTGAAGAGTCACCCTGGATTGTTTATACTTCTGCAATTTTATTTCTTTTTTACCTTTGTGAGGATAAAAACACGTAAATATATAATGTAAATATAATACAATTAATTAATTTACTCATTCATTCATTCATTCATTATCTTCCGCTTTATCCTCTGTCAGGGTCGCAGTGGGGTTCCCCATGCCCATCCTGGGGAGAACACCTTGGCCACCGGGCATTATTATTATAATTAAAACTAAATACAACAAAAATATATATTTTTTTTATTTTTCATTATATTTTAAAAATATCTAACACTTCAATTTAATCATTTATTATCTTCCTCGTAATCCTATATGTGGGTCATTAGGTATATATAAAATATAGCCAGATTTGAAACAGATATATCTGTTGTATCTCTGATATACAAGGTAGATGTAGAATGCCAGTTTTGGCATTGTGGGGATCCTTAGACAGAATGATATTTACGGAGATCTAATTATAAAGTTGATGCATGATTTATTTAAAAGTGATGATTAACAGCTAATGCAACATCCTCTGTGAAAATGAAAGTATTTAAAATGTTTACTGTAACGTTCTGTCAGGACTGCAGACTGTTAGTACAACAAAAATGTCAAATGTAGCCAACTTCACTGTGAGCTTTCAGAAACATTGTGAATTCAGAAAGTGTTTGTGATTATTCTCTTTGAATAAATAATGAATTGACCGAATAAAAACTGCCTAAATGTTAGACTGACTATATCTTAGGTGATGCTATATTCACGAGGCCTGAAATTCAGCAAAATGTACCTAAATTTATTGAAAGCTCTTCTGTTCTGTCTCCATCAGTGACCTGACACAGGTAATCTCCTTTATCATTTAATAATATGTTTTTCAGATGTAAGGACACATTTCCTCTCTCCAGTTCATCTGTGAACAGCTTCACTCTGCCACCTTTTCCCTCTGTAACCTGTCTTTTTTTATAAATACAAACACAGTGTGTCTCTTTAAACCAGCGGATCTCCATGTTAACTGCACTGATTTCAGGAGCCAGCTGACAGGACAGAAGGATGTCATCATGAACTCTATAACCCTCTTTTTTGGGGGGCCCACAAGTTTAAACTCATCTGTATGAGAAACAAGCAGAAATAAACATTAAGTACATTTATAGTACATTTGTGACTGACTGGTTTCTGCAGCTGCCATATTCAGCTTCCTTTTTCAGCTTTTACAGATGATTGTTTTTCAGTTTTTCACATCATCAATGGCTGCACGTAATAATTCCACTTAAACCAAAGTTAAATCAGATTTTACTTAATTAAACAACTGATCTTAATCTTTAAACGATGATCAGATCAACTCTAATTTTATTGTAATGAAACCTAAAAGATTTTGTCTTTATATAGCATGAAGCTAATTCCCATATCTTTGCTGTTTGTCTTACAAACCTCTGCAGATTATGAGTTTTGCCTTTTGGAGCATTCATTCATTCATTCATTATCTCCCGCTTATCCTCTATTAGGGTCACGGTGGGGTTCCCCATGCCCATCCAGGGGAGAATGTCTCGGGCGCTGGGCAAATAGACCCAGGACAGGGCGCCAATCCATCGCTGGGCACACACTCACTCACACAGACACACTCTAAACAGGGCAATTTTTTGAGAATTCAATTGACTTGATCCATGTTTTTGGACTGTGGGAGGAAACCGGAGAACCCGGAGGAAACCCATGCAGACACGGGGGGAACATGGAAACTCCACCCAGATGGGGACTCAAACCGGGAATCCCTAGCGCTGAGAGGCGAATGTGCTAACCACTAAGCCACCGTGCCGCGCCTTTGGGAGCATATTATAACAAAATATTAGACTTGTCTAAACCCAAAGGACGCAGGAAACAAAAATAACTTCAAGGACCACCAAACAAACGGCCATTTTAGTTTCCACAGACATTCACTTTTTACTTTCAGCCTACAACATACAGCCTACAACTAATTATAAAAAAACAGGTGGATAATATTCAATTAAACTCTAGTTAGATTCATTTTTATTTCGTTTGGAATTTGAACTGTTTGCATGAAATTGCAAAAATTATGGAAATTAAATAGAAACGCGGAAAACATGAAAATCAAGGACACGTGACTCTCTGATGCTGGTACTTTGTCGCCACCTAGAGTTGAATTTATATATAAAGTTTATAAGGTTTCAAAGAGCAGATATTTACGATACCTTAATCATTGATATTCAATCATATCATTAGAACTTTAATAATATCTTTGATGGATTGTTAGATAGAAAATTAACAGCACATAGCATGTGGATAACAGGCCACATGCATTATAATAGCTTGTAAAGTTTTATTAGCTAATTATCTTTTTTGTTAAAACAAAATGCGAGCGAACGTGTACTTAAAAATTTCGGCATAACGCGACTCTGGTGGGACTCGAACCCACAACCTTTGAATACCGTCACATTCAGCTTAGAAGTCCAATGCGCTATCCATTGCGCCACAGAGCCTGACGTTGTGACACTAAAATGACGATCAATGATCAATTTCAAAAATGAATAATGTAAATGACTTATAATTTATATTACTTCCAAAAACAAACCAAAACGTAAAGAAGATTATAAAACTACACCTACTTCTAAATTCAACATTAACTCAGTATTAAACACTGGTGACAGTATATGAAAAACAAAATCAACAATTAGTTGAATTATCCATCCAGCCATCATCTTCTCCTTTATCCTCTATTAGGGAGAACTCAATTGACTTGATCCATGTTTTTGGACTGTGGGAGGAAACCAGATGAATCCCACGCGGACACAGAGAGAAAGAACATAGTATGTGGATAACAGGCCATATGCATTATAATAGATTGTAAAATAGTGTTTTATAGCTTTTGTACAGAGTTTAAGTGCCCTAAAATTATGTTTGTATATTAAAAGCCAAATCAAACCCAACCAGTATGTTGATTTTATGAGTTGTGCATTAAACAATAGACAACACAGAGTGTAGCTTTTAAAAACTTTATTTACTCAGAAAAGCAGGGCATGTTAGTTTATAATTCTTCACATCGGCATAAACGGCATACACATACCAGTAATGTTCCAAAACAATCAACCAGCCAAACCCTTCACCCTAGAAGACAGTGTACTGAACAATTATAAACTAGCATTTACATTTCTTGTATAAACTCGTATTTCTTAAAAATTTTGAATAAACTGTGGAAATCTATACATATGTATGAAAAAGAAAGGATCCCAATACTATGTGGTGAAAATCACTTCAGTGAAAACTACCAACATTAAAACAATACTCCTTTAATTTCTCAAACCACCAGAATTGTTTAACTGGCAAAGTTATCAATTGTTTAAGTGTGAAAATGAATTAATATTAAGCAAAAAGGCATGTTTAGTGTGGGAGGGAATTAAATAACAATGTCACAGAAGTAAGAGTTCAGTGTTTAAAGCATGAAATAACCTTCAGATCACAAAACACAGAGAAATGAAGATTGTTTATTAATCAATGTAATACTTTCAAGTGTGCAACCATGGATTCAAACGTGTTTCCGATAAGCAGTCAGAGGGTTAAACCCTGACGTAAGCTTCAAATTAAAAGAGGAAAAACTCAGTTGACCTGCTCCGCTGATCAACAAAGAGCTAATTTCTTTACTCACATTGTATTACATATCCTGGAAAAAAAAAACAAGGGTTCATTCACATTTAAATAATACCGAATTTGGAAAAAACTGAAAAATGTGACAAAATAATTTTAATTAAAAGTGAATACATGTTAATACATTTTGTACTTTTAAAATGTTTATCTATTTCAATTATTCAGGATGTGTTGTATGGGGGGGGGGGGGGTCCTGATTATGCGATCCTATTCCGATTATTGCAACTCACCATGACACCATTGTATTCGTATAATACTCCTCTATCTGTCAGAAATCTGACATTTATTTATTTACTTTTTAAGTTAACATTCAGGGACTCATCAGACCCTGGTCGCTAGTTCAAAAAAAATCACACTCAGTTATACCTAAAGATTTAGCAATTCAAATATTCTATTATTTTCAATCTGTAAGCAAGGAGTCCTAACTCTTTAAGGAAACCCATGAAGGCAGAGAAAACAGACAAACTCCACACAAAAATGAAATTTGAATGAACTTATATACTCTGTCCTGGGATTTAAATCCGGGCCCTTTAATGCAAACAGTCCACCCTCTGTCACAGTAATAAAGCAAGCAGTTATCCTAGAACTGAAAATAAGGGTGTGTGGTGTTTAGAAAGGATTCAGGAGATTACAGGAGACTACTTTTTTGCTCCAGGTTTTAATAAAACAGAGCGTTAATGACTGCATTGTAATAACGCTGATGGGATGCAGTCCTAGTTCTAATCCATTAGACTAAAATCTAAAGACTTGTACTGGGACAAGACTAAAATTAGGGATAGTGGAAAGGTAAAGTTGGTTCTTTGTGATAATATTAACTTAATATAGTAAATACAGGGAAAACTTAAACACATAAATGGCCTGGTAAATTATTTTCCACTAATTGATCAGAAGATATTTAAAGAATGACAAAGTCACTTCTGAAAAAAAGGTAGAAAAACAGTGACAGGTGTGAATTTAGTAGATATATAGATAATTTTGTTGTAATCACTCGATTTAAGATATGGAGGAGAACTCCTTCAGCAAAACATCCTGACTCAGAGTGTTGAGGGAGACGTTCTTCCTGACGTTCAGGCTGATCGAGCGTACCAGCTCCTTGAAAAAGCCAGTTTCTTTGGGCTGCTCTGAATAGCGCTCGAACTGGTCCAACCCATCTTGGAGCTTTAAGGTTAGTGTGTCATAGTTGGACCGTACCACTTCCAGCACTTGATCCTCTGAAAGCTGTGAAATGTGGTTCACCGCAGCATAGGATTCTATTTTGGGGTTAAAATGGTTGATAATGGCTCGGACGTTGATCAGCGCATGAGTGACTTTACTGGCAGGCTCCTTCCACTGGCCAACGTTGGTGGAGACTCTGAGGACCATGCAGTAGAGGTTGTCGAAGACCTGGTGCATGCGGATGATCTCATAATACAGCTCATCGTAGCTGCTAGGAGTCGGGAGGAAGGTGTCTCCGTATGTAATGAACATGTTGAAGAGATGCACCACCTGCAGAACCAGATGGAAGATGTTGTACTTGGACAGAAGACTGGTCTCATTCGACAGCAGGAACTTCAGCAAGTTAATGAGGGCTGACCAAAGTTCCCGCCAGGTGTACTGCAACCGGATCCTGCACTTCTTCTGATAGCAGATCAGCTTGTGAATGATCTGAACACACCGCATATAGAGATCCATGGGAAAGTCCTTCATCATGTGTGTCACTATGAACTCAACCATCAGGTCAAGTAGGGCGCAAGCCAGGGGACGCGAAGGGATGTTTTTATCCGCTGCCTTCTTTCTGTGCCGCATCGGCATGCGGTGCAGGTTTACCCTAAAGTTCATGTTATCGTCATGTAGAAATGCATCGGCATACTGGTCCTCAGCTATGCAGGTGAGGATGATGAGGCACAAACGGGCGCTGTTGAGCCTGTGCTCGTCCTTGGTGTCCTGCATGACGATGGAGGAATACTTGAGAAACGTAATGAGGAGGTTGCTCGTTTGCAAATTGGGATCCAGCGGCAACTCCGGGTTGTGCATCATGTCAAGAGACGGAGGCGTGGTTCCGAGCGGTGTAGTGGGAGTGGTGGGAGTAGGTGTTACTGGAGTCACTGCAATGTCAATCTCAGGATGACTCTGTGCGAGAACCGTAATGAAGTTCCGGTTAAGATGAACCGCCTCGTAAAGCGCAAGCAGGATCGCTTCGTTGGTCTGCACTGATAGCTTCTCGTCTGCATCGGCGATAAACATGCTGCCCACCATGTTGGTCAAGGTGGAGAAGAAGCCACTGTGGCTTTCCTCTTCTTTGTCTTTATACTGCCGATTGTATTCCATAAGAGCTTGGTTAATCACCATTCCCATCCCAGCGAGAGTGGATTCATCGTCTACAATAGAGAGCTTGACGATGTAAGGGTTCACAGACTCGTACTTTCTGTAGTTTACCAACAAAGCCAGAAGAACCACGGCGTCGTAACCATGCTGCGCCCGACTGGAACCATCGGACAGAATCTGCAGAATGGCTTCAAAGATGCTGTTAATCATAACATATTCTAATAAAGTATTCTGGCTGATATTGTCCGTGACTGTAACCAGGCAAAGTAAGAGTTTTAAGCACAGGCTCTTTAAACTCTCTGAACCCTCTCCACAGAGCAGACTATCCAAACTTTCCATGAGGTCCTTCATTCGGAGCTCAGCCTTATCGAATCCCACCAGCATGTTGATTATGTCAAAGCCCGTAGCCGATTTGTTCTTCTGGTGCACCCCTCTGAAGAGTGCGCAGAGAGTCTGCAGGGCATTGACCACCTTAATCTGGTGGTCCTCCTCCAAAGCCTGGACGCAGTGGTGGAACAGGGTGTTGATGTTATCCTTTAACATCGGCACTTCATCTGCATCCAGAGCCTCCAGCTTGTTCTCCAAATATTCCAGATTCACCTTCATCAGAAACAACTCATCCCAGAATCGAGGGTTCGCTTTGGCAGGGTCGTCTTTAGTGAATATCTCATCGTACATCAACACCACCTTCTCCTTCAGGGGTTTCTTAGAGGAGGACGTTCTTTTCAGCAGACCGGACTTCTTCTCCTGAGACATGGCGACACTTTCTTGATTTTCCCCAATTAGTTTGCTATTCTCATGTCTTGTACACAAGCCGTCGCTCACCCAGACTGTAGTTCCGGCTACATCCGGTGTAGCGACAAAAGCGCTCACGGGAGCAAAATTGCATCCCTCTACGTCATCATCATGAGGGCCATTCTCCTACGGTTATGGCCGTTGCTGAATTACACAGAAAAATATACTTGCTTATATAATCTTACGTGTAACACATAGCTCGTGCAGCGCCGATGCTCATATAATATGGCAAAATATTAATCGATACCATTTTAATATGCCACATTTGGTCACGTTATCGTTGATTTTCCCAAGACACACGGGTTGGACCTATTTATGTGCATTTTTACACGTTTTCGGTGTCGATAACCCAATTTCTGGATTTGCGTTGTTTATATTTAAATGCGTTTATTTATTCTGGCTCCACTCGGGACGGCCGGGTATCACGTGTTTACCATAGCGCTCGTGAAATGATGGCCATGTGATCATTTTATCCAATCAAAATCTTCTTGGGGTGCTTATTTTCCAAGGATACTGTTATTATCGGCACACGCATTGCCCCACCTGATTGGCCCAGTGAGCGTGACGTCATTTTCCGCTATTTCCATGTTTGAAAGGTCCAGAATGGCGGAGCGATAACAACGCGAACGCTTATTAGTAATTTATGGATAGAACTCGTGTAAGTCGCGTTTGTTCTTTGCTTTTTAATGCGTCGTGTTGTGCGCACCGTCGTTTGAATTTCCGTGCCGCGCTGCATTGAGCTGGAAGGTCGCAGCGAGCTGAAGTTGCGCTTTGGCTGCTAGCACGCCTGCTAACTCCGAACCGTGAAAACGAGCGGGCTGCGTCCCAAATCCATCCTCACGATGGCCAAGTCCACTAAGTAGCGCGCGCGTTTTGGCACATGTAGTGCACAGGTATAGGAATTGCGGCGATTTTTTGGATTCGGCCACAGCGTTTTCGGAGGCGAACGTTCTATCTGTTTAGTACCTACGTGTAAGTTTACGATCGTTGACTTGAGCGAATGTAAAATATAAAGATATACATTTTCACCGTCACTCTAACTGTTGCTTAATTAAAATGCACGTGTTGTGATTGGATGGTCGGATCGGGAGTCCTTAGCAACACGTTGTTAATGGCACGCCGTGCTTTTCTCTTCATCTTTAGATGATTATTAACTATCGACAACAAACGCAGCATCATACCGGCTTGGATTCAAGCATTAAAAGTATTTAGGAATATTTTTAACGGATTATGCTAGTGTGGTGTAAACGATCTGACGAAAGTGGAGGTGGGGTGGAATCTGGTTTCAGCACAAGTGGGGGTGTTCTCCCCCCCCCCCCCAGAAAAAAAAATTGTGTGTATATATATATATATATA
>JAFMOD010000195.1:408159-458278 GCA_019802435.1 Corydoras maculifer
ATATATATATATATATATATATATATATATATATATACATACACACACACACACATTATCTTCCGCTTTATCCTGTATTGGGGTCACAGGGGGTTCCCATGCCCATCCAGGGGAGAGCATTTCGGGAACTGGGCAGGTACACCCAGAACAGAGTGCCAATCTATTGCTGGCACACTCAGACACGCCCACAAACACACTCTATATGGGGTAATTTGTATGTATGTATGTATGTAATTATTATTATATATATTTTTTAATCAACAGGCAATTCCACTGTCGTTTTCTGTTCTGTTAAGTCTTATTGTTCTGTCCCTTGAATTCGTTATGATGTCATCGCATGTGAAGATGTCATCTGCACCTCAAACTGCATATAAAATGCTTTTATCCAAAGCGCCTTACGAGTATCTCAACAATGTGGCAGAATACCACACAGACAGGGAGGACATGCGGACACAAAAAAATAACCTTCATCTTTAAACCAACTGAAAATGAAACACCGGATCCTCGTGCAGTGAGACGGAGGAATTAAGTGTCACATTGCTACACACCCCTTTGGCAATTTAAACCTTTCATTAGATTTTTCTGACTGTTGAACTGCTGCTTAATAAGTGGTATAAAGTTAGCTTAACTGGGCTGTTACATGATGGATCTGTATAAGTTATAATGCAGTAATGATAATGAGTTACATCTTTTGAACGTTCATCAATCATCATTGCATTAAGTGATTAATAATTGGTATTAATACAGGAATCTTTTTAAAGCTTGTCTCATTCAGCTGTTAAATATTGGAGTTTTTTCCAGTAGATAGTCTGATCAGTGACTTTTTTTTGTGTGTCTAGTTCCAAGAAGCATGGCAGACAAAAAAAGTAAGTCTTCTGGAGTGAAGAGAGTCCTGACAAAGAAAGAGCAGGAGGAGCTCAAGAAAAAGGTTTGTCATTGATGACTGGTGGAGATTTTTTTTACATGTAGTGATTTTAATGAAGCTTAAGAATAATTTTCTCCATGAACGGTTTTTAGCTTTACATTACATTGTTTAATGTGGTTTGCAGGAAGAGGAAAAGGCTGCTGAAGTGTTTGAGGAGTTCTTGGCATCGTTTGATGGCAGTGAGAAGGCTGGAGTGAAGACATTTGTCCGAGGAGGTATTGTGAATGCTACTAAAGGTGAGCTACTGAAAAGAGCTGTGATAAACCTGTGGTGGATTGTACTGTCGTTCTTAAAACAACATAAATGAATCCATGTAAACAATTATAAAGTTTAATAAGTTATTGAAAATAATTTATTAGCTTCTCTTAAAACACATTGGAGTAATGGAGTGTTATAGTCTGTCTTTCTTGAATTTTGATATCAGAAATATAATTATAAAATATATATTTATCTTTAAGACATCTCACCAAAGGTAACAAGTCCAATATTCCTGATGTTACTTTTGTTATTTGTAAACAGATGAAGAATCCGCAGAATTAAAGAAGAATAAACTTTACAGACCTGCCTCTAAATTCAGTCCTGTTGTTTCAAATGTGGCGTCTGTGGAGGGCAAGAGGAGCGTGAGTATGCAGTCAAAAGTGTAGATCAGAGCCCGTTCTGCTAATGCAAATAAAAGTTAAATCCACACAACTGTTATGAAAATTAAAACAAGAGGGGAAGCAAGAGGACTGAACGAGTGCAAAACAAACACACAAATGAGAGAACTGACACACACACACACACACACATGTACACAAAAGTATTACAAATGTTTACTTAGAATTGTGAAATATAATTGACAAAATAGGTGAAAAGACTAAATAATTTATAATGATTGGCGATATATTTAATGTCTCTGTTAACATTTTGTAGTTTCATTTGTTAATCTGGGCACAGTAGTCACGGAGCACATAGAAGTTTATTAGCTTTAATATGTTTTAAGCATTTGAGATTAATTTCAGAGAACAAAAATCAGACGGCTGCTTTCCAGCACACATTCCAATAAAATGTATACTCTCAGGTCGTGAAAAAGAAAACTGACGAGAAGAAGAAGAAGAGTAACTTGGAACTGTTTAAAGAAGAACTCAAACAGTAAGTGTTGCTCCATTGTTTGGTTTTAAATGTGTATGCATCATTTAGATCTGCTTTTGTTATCAGATCTTAAGTCATTGTGCTGTTAGTTGCTAAATAATACAATAATACTCATGTTCGAGTGTTTTTGGTTAATGTGTGAATAAATTACTAGAAGGGTGAAGTTTCTCTATTTTAAATTCAGAATACAGGAGGAGAGAGAGGAACGGCACAAGAGGAAGAAGACAGACACCGGAGGAGTTCAGTCAGAGTTGGACCTTTCAACAGCACGCAGATCAAGTAAGATCTTGATGATGAGATATATATATATATATATATATATATATATATATATATATATATATATATATATATATATATAAAGAAGCAGGACCTAGGCTTTATGGAGGAAAGAACAAAACAATGTTTACTTAACAGGTCAGATACCACAAAAACTCTTCTGTGTTTGTTACAGTATTCGATGATGATCCAGCAGTGCCAGCCACAACTAACCTCTACATTGGCTGTATCAATCCTAAGGTTGGTATGTCATTTCACTGTGTGTGTGTGTGAAATGTAAGTTCCACTTACATCACTGCTCAGTCCAAATGATTATCTCTGATTAATGATTAGGGAGTGGTAGCTCAGTGGTTAGAACATTGGGCTTTCAATCTGAAGTTACCAATGTGGGTCCTTGAGCCCTTAACCCTCATTGCTCCAGGAATGTTGTGATTAACCCTGTGCTCACCTTGTAAGTCGCTTTGGATAAAAATACATTTTTATGTTGGATACATTTACCAAATGTAATGCAAATGTCTTCATCATTAGTTCATAAGAGATGGATGCTAGAGGAGGAAGGCTACAATTTAAGATTTTAAAGCCTAATGAGTATGGGAATATGATAAGGTCATTGTGATAGGAAAGTTAATGTAAATCTACCACCTGCCATGTGATCATTCATCAACAAGGCCAATACTCAACTGTCAACGTTGTGGGCCGTTGGTCTTCAAGTAAATGCATGGAGTGTCTTGGTTTTATTTCTAGCTCTAATTTAGCTCGTTCATTGTACTACAACAAGCATATGCAGGGCCAGAGCGAGTCATGAGGTGAATACATGGCAAAGGAAACAATAAAAAGTGATTAACTTTTTCGGTTTCTGTGATATCTGCTAGATGACGGAGGAGATGCTCTGTAAGGAGTTTGGAAAGTACGGCCCATTGGCTAGTGTAAAGATCATGTGGCCACGGACGGATGAGGAACGAACCAGAGTGACAAACCGAGGCTTTGTAGCCTTCATGACACGAAAAGATGCAGAGAGAGCACTGGCTGCTTTAGATGGTAATAAAATATTCTAATTTTAAATAATAAGATTATCTAAAATAATCCTTGTTTCATATTATATATGTATTATAGATTTCCAGTCTGAGTGATGGGAGAATAATTGCTTGATGGGTAGTAAAAAAAATAAAAAAATCAGTGCTTTAGCATGTTCTTCTCTGTCAACAATTGTCATAGTATATTCATTAATTCATTACCTTCCGCTTTATCCTCTATTAGGGTCGCGGTGGAGTTCCCCATGCCCATCCAGGGGAGAACGTTTCGGGCACTGGGCAGATACACACACAGGACAGGGTGCCAATCCATCGCTGGGCACACACTCACTCACACAGACACACTCTATATGGGGCAATTTGGAAAATTTAATTGACTTGAACCATGTTTTTGGACTGTGGGAGGAAACCGGAGAACCCGGAGGAAACCCACAAAGACACGGGGATAACATGGAAACTCCACCCAGATGGGGATTCGAACCGGGAATCCCTAGTGCTGAAAGGTGAACGTGCCAACCACTAAGCCACCCCTGTCATAGTATATTGTTTTTTCAAATATTACTTGTATACAAAATTTTTCAGAACTGCAACAAAAAGGTCTAGCATTGTGTGCTTATTATGGTTTAAATTAGAAGCATGCAGTCTTTATGTTAACGTGCACTCCATGCCTGTTTATTTACCGCTCACCTTCCTGCAGGTAAAACAATAATGGGTTTTGAGATGAAGCTTGGTTGGGGAAAGGCAGTACGAATCCCTCCTGTGCCCCTCTACACCCCAGTGGGGGTTTTAAAACCCACAGCTCCTCCTCCTCCTTCTGGTCTGCCTTTTAATGCCCAGCCTCGAGATCGCTTCCGCAATGACTTCACTAAATCCCGCAGCAGGGTACAGGAGGACTTCTTTAAGGTAAAGACTTTTAATAAATAAAAAACGATAGCATTTTTAATTCAGCAAGTGGTTGGTTACACCTTTTCAGTATTCTTGTGAGGTCATGAGTTACAACACATATCTGATATTTGTCATATGTACTTAAAATATTCTGCAGGTTTAATTTAAGGGGTTTAAAAAACATTTGATCTCATACACAGAAATTCATTCTATTATAATTAATTCAATTTTAATAGTGGAAAAATATTGTGTTGAAATGAAGCTACTAAGGTTTAAAATGTCATTTTATATTTATCATTATATTTTTACTTGGTATTAGTGAGTGGCAGGTACATTCAGTCTGAGGTCCGTAGCCATTTTCTGATTGTTCTACACTACAGTATGTTCATTCTGAAGTTCCTCAGTCCTGCTAAAGCCTCCTGGCTGATTACACATTGATGATCATGTCCGAAATGTATACGACACATACATAGAGTAGGTTTGATGTAAAGTGTTAAGATTAGAACAGCTCCTGATTGATTAAGGATGTTTTGCAGTGTTGTGTATGGTTTTAATAAACATAAACTCACGTTGTTGTTTGTATCTTCATCACGTGGTTTGACGTCACGAACAGACTGTGTACAACGCCATAGTGACAGTGGTTATCCCATCCGAAAGGTACACGCTCTTTGTCCATTTAATATACCAGCATGACTCAGAAAAACCCATTTATTTACATATACAACTTTACATCCACAATGACTGACTAATTCATCCAACAGCAAGGTACCTGCTCTGATTAGTTATGTTTTCTTATTTCTGTAGCATATTACTGACGTTACCAAACAAAAAGCACGGCTGTAGTTCTTGAGGTGTACACACAATCAAACTCGTGCTGTAGTAAATTTAAATTTAGCGTTTTTTGAGCCAGCCAGGGCAAATTTTGGTAATCATGGTGGTATTATACAGCAAATATCTTCACCTGATGGCAAACCTTGAGTCTTAAACGCCGCACTTATAGGTTAATCAAATGTAGGGAAACATCTGCTATGCCCGTCCATAGCGGAACACACACACACAGACACTTAAATACATATTCACTTCTATCACAGTTAAGCTAAATTATTTAGAACCCAGATACAATCCACAAAGATGTGAGAAGAACATACAAACTCTCAAAATAATAGATCCAAGCCTTCTGCAGCGACCACACTGCAACCCACCTAATTAATAATTATATCAAATATTTAAATTAAAAAAAGTAATCCCCCATGTAGTATAGTAGTGGAATGTGTTAAATCCAGGAAGTTTAGAAGCAGACAGAATATTTCCAGATAAAATGTTGCCTTTATAAAACAAAAAAGAGAACAGAAGGAAAATCATTATAGAGTGATAAGGATATCCTTTAAGTCCAGATGTTTTGGGTTGTATTTAGCTCCATCTTGGACTGTTCTTTGATTTCCAACAGAATTCGTTCTTTAGTTTAATTGGTAGTTGTTTATAATGCAAGGCACTCGATGTGATGCTGTAACTGACCTGTCCAGACAGGATTGGTAGTAGAGCAATGTAAGTAAGAGGAGGAAGGACTGTCCAATCATTCATGCTCTCATTCTTTTTGTCTTTTATGCGGTCACAGGAACGCGCTGTGCCGCATTCATAGGATGATTGAGTTTGTGGTAAGAGAGGGACCCATGTTTGAGGCCATCATCATGAACAGAGAAAAGGAAAATCCAGACTTCAGGTAAGAATGCAGGAAAGCATCATGCAGTTTGGACCTTAAGTATATGTTGTGGTGGTGCATTCTAGCCATGAATTTGACTTTAATGTGAGGTTAGAAAATAAGTGAACGCACATGAACAAAAATAGCTGTTTACTTGAAATAAAAAAATGACGTTTTACTTTTGCATGATTAAATAAAAACTACACTACAGCATAAAACAATTAGGGGCACTGCATTAAAATGGGAGCACAGATTAATCTTACAAACATTAGCCAGCAGAGTTACAGTACAGAGTCTTTTCTTTGTCTTATGGTATGAACAGTTTACAAAATAAGTAATTGAAATGTGTGTAATGATTAGTTCTGATGATATTTGCAGGTTTCTGTTTGATAATAAGTGTCATGAGCACGTGTACTACAGGTGGAAGCTCTTCTCTATACTGCAGGTAAAATGACTTTCTTTTGCTCTCTCACTCCATCACTTTCATTTTCTGTCTTTGTGACTTATGCTTTTTTTTCTCTCTCCCTCTCATTTTAATGTTTTGGTCGTTCTCTTTCTCTCTTTTATTTTTTTTATACTTTATTCTCTCTTTTTGTATTTCTCTCTTGCCCTTTCTCTTAATTTTGCTTTCCTCTGTCGTTGTCTGGCACTCTCTCCCTGATGTGTGTTTCTCACACACTCTGTCTTTTCACAGGGTGAGGGTCCAAATATGTGGAAAACATCGATGTTTCGAATGTTTCGTGCCGGTTCTTTATGGAAGCCCCCTGTCCTTAATCCTTACCTGCATGGGGAAGAGGAGGCTGAAGAGGAACCGCCCCCTTCCCAGGAAGAGGAGCTAAAGAGAGGACAGTTAAAGGCAGAGTATGTGCATATCTTATGAATGCTTTTTGATGCAATGAACCTCTAATTCTCAATGAATCAGGTTACTGTATTTATCCTGTTTCTGCAGATGTACCACATATGTTTACAGAATAACTTACAACCAGCTTTATTAAAATAATATTACATAAATATAACCACATGATGTCCAACAGTTACAGTTAAATCACATAACTACAGCACTCCCTGGTTCTGTGGTTTGAGTTTTAAACCAGTTGAGTTGCAATGTTCTATAACCCTAATGTTATACAACCCATCACTATGTTTATGTACATTCAAAGTCTGTTAAGGGAGCTTATGAGACTGCTAAAAGAAGTGGAAGAATGAATACACAGTGAAAGTGTATATAGACACAAAGTGAACGTGTGTGTGTATATATAATTAAAAAAATGTAGTTATGAATTTCGTAATTTTTTATTTATTTATTGTATATTAGACACAAGGAGAAGTTGGAGGTGTTGTTACGCAGTCTAACTCCCCGCCGAGTTGAGATCGGTGAGGCCATGTTGTTCTGTCTGGAGAAGGCGGAGGCGGCTGAGGAAGTGGTTTGCTGCATCGCTGAATCTTTGTCAATGTTACAAACTCCACTTCAGAAAAAGGTGACCACAAGCCCTTATCTGTTTGATATTAAAGTCAAATCATTTCTGGGTAACTTATTTATATTTAAACTTGTGAAGCGCATTTCACATACAAAAACATCTTTATGTATTTTTCTTTATTGATATTTTGGATCTTAAAATTTCTATATAATAATTTTGGCAAATATGTCATTATTATGCAGTTTAATTAGACTTTAACTAATCAAAAATGCCCTAAAAAGTATAAAATATATTGCCATATAAAATATATATTGATATACTGCCATATAAAATACATTAAATATTACATTTATTAGAAAATATACGTTGTGTGACGGTACCAATTACACAGCCCTTGTGATTGTTGGCTTAATAATATTTTCTTTTTCATATATTGTCAATTCTAAATGCTAATAATTCAGTTCTGTTATTACATATAAGCTAATATGAAATTTATTTTTTCAGATTGCACGACTCTATCTTGTTTCAGACATCCTCTACAACTCCTCCGCCAAAGTCTCCAATGCGTCCTACTACCGAAAATAGTAAAATCTCGCCATATCTGTCATTTATTGGTTCTTTTGTTTCTCCCACATTAAGCGTTCCTGGTTGATTTGTGTTTTTAGCTTCGAGTCGAAGCTCCCTCAGATCTTCACAGATTTGGGTGAGGCTTATCGCAACATCCAGGCCAGACTGCAGGCTGAACAGTTCAAAGTGAGCACGAATGATGACTACCACTGATATAAAGATCAACCTCCTGTTTTTCTTTCCTTGCTCTAATCTTTGTCTCTTCTTTAGCAAAAAATCATGGCTTGCTTTCGTGCGTGGGAGGACTGGGCCATCTACCCTGAATCCTTTCTGATCCAGCTGCAGAATATCTTTTTGGGGATTATGAAACCAGGAGAGGAGATTCCTGAACCAGTCGAGGTGACTTAATTTCTCTATTTAAGTTTCTGTAACAGCACTCAAATTAAATCATGATTTGTTGGAAGAGAGGGACCCATGTTTAAGGCCATCATCCTCATGAACCTGAGGACATAGAAAGCTTTTAGTGACTTCTTTAGTATACTAAGGATAACATTCCCCTTCTTGTGCTGTAGACACGTTCTCCGGATTTGGATGGTGTTCCATTAGACGGTCATCCTTTGGACGGCGCAGAGCTGGATGGAATGCCACTAGATGATTTGGATGGATCACCCATGGCCTGGGATCCATCGTCTATAGACGGTGTCCCTGTGGACGATATCGATGGCGTCCCTCTTGGCCCTGCAATTGATGATATTGATGGCGTACCATGTAAGTGTAATAAAGTCTTTATCGGCAGTTTAATCAATCTTTATCTTAAATATCATATTTTGTTATGATTACATCTATATTAACTTTTTTATGGTTTGCAGGAAACTTAATTTTTTAATTGATTACATTGTCTTTTTAACAGTGGATGACGGTATGGATAAAACAATCCCCAGTGTAGCCTTGTCTAAATGGGAACGAGTGGATGATGTTGAAACTTCAGGTATGATTTAATAACCCAGATTTCAAGTGAAATATTATTTATTTCAAGTTTAAAAACCTCTGGTGTAATGTGTGTTTGTTCCGATACTGTTAGCCATATAACTTCAAGATTTAAAAATTCAAAGCTTTTATTGTCGTCATATACACAGTAAAGAAACATGTTTCCCTGTGCAATGAAATTCCTACTTTGCCGCCTGCCCTGGATGAGTAAGAAAAAAAAAACTAAATATGATAATTAAAAATATAAATCTAAAATACACACACTCTATGTACATAATCTTTTGAGGAAGAAGAAAAATTATTTCTAATGTGCAAAGTTGCATTTAAACCCTTGATTAATCAATAATCCTACCTTTTTATTATTTTTTAACATGGAATCCATCTGCACACAGAAAGATGTTAACATTCATATTTTACAATGTGTCCTGATTTTGGCTCTTTTTCTTTCTTTTTGAATCCAAAAGCTAAACGCCACTCTGGGGATGAAAGTACCAGGTAAGATTCTTTGCTAATAACTTTTAAACCACCTTAAACCTTGTTGTTTAAAAACCAACACCACCAGGGAGGTTTATCTTGCCACTTGCTCTTTGGGGTTTAGGCTCAGAACAATATAATGATGCTTTGAGAAGATGTACTATTGTAAAAAGTGTGATATAAATAAATTAAACATCATTATTAAGTAATATGATCATAGTTTTTTTATTTTTTTATTTATTTTTTTAAGTTCTATATTTAATATTTTTTAAATTGCAGTTTAGTAACTGTTTTCATTAAAATCCAGAAATATACTTTAGTTTAACATCTGTGTGAAAACCCTATTCATTCCCTATTCAATACTTTGCCAAAAGATTTGTTTTGTTCGGCTTATATTTTTTATTAAATCAGGCAAGTCTCCAAGTTTAGAAATGTTTTTAAATGGTTAGCATGTGATGCCCGTGATGGACTAATAAACCAGAATTAAACAGATTCTAACTTTTAAAGTTTCTAATGTAAAGACATAATAAAAATAAAATAAACCAAAATTTTTTTGGTTCAGCGACATAAAGGAGCATGAAGTGGACTCTGAGGATGACAGCAGCAGTGACGAAGCAGCGAGTCCCAGCAGGTTTGAGGGAGCTGATTTTAAGAGCAGCCTGCGCAACTTTGAGATGTCTGAGAACAAGAGAACTCGACTGCGAGAGCTGGAGGTTAGACTGTTATATAACCTGCATCTTTAAGCTATCCATTGTTTATCAAGCTGTCAGATTATCCTCTCAATTCCCCATGACCATCTGAGGAGAACATTTTAGGCATTAATCATTGGGCACACACTCACTCACAGACACAAACATTATATAGTGACGACTTGAATCCATGTTTTTAAGAAACACGGGAACATAGAAACTCCACCCAGATCAGGATATAAATCTGGATCCCCCATTAAAGGACCCCCAATAAACCAGGGTCCCCATGAGGTGTTTCCCTTTCCATTGATCCTTGATTTTGGTTTTTACTGTAAAAAAAATGCTGCATAAAACAACTTGAAACCTAGAGGCTCTTATCTGTCATGTTTCAGGTGAAAGTGATGAAGTTCCAGGACGAGTTGGAGTCGGGAAAGAGGCCGAAGAAATCCGGCACGAGTCTCCATCAGCAGGTTCAGCACTACAGAAACAAACTACTGCAGAAGGTACAAACAAAACATCACTCACTGAGGAAGTGTCACTGATCTGCAGTCACACAGAAACGATGGGATTCATTTCATCTTCTCCCTTTAAAGGAGTTCGATAAAGACGACGAAGAAAAGGAGAGACCAGCCAGCAGGAAGGACCGATCACGGAAGGAGGAGCGCAGAGAGAAGGAGGACAAGAGCAAAGGGAAGGAAAGAGACCGAGACAAAGAACGAGAGAGAGATAGGAGCTGGAAGAGCGAGGACCGAGACAGGAGCAGAGGGAGGAGTCGAGAGGAGGAAGACAGGAGAGAGAGGTATGTTCAGATGGACAGACATGATGTGCTTACTCGCACCACACAAACACACACACATATACATACATGCATGTGGGCTGATACCGAGGGTGTGTTTGTGTGTCTGCAGTCAGGCCAACAGAGACCTGTCCCTGACCCCCCCCCCCCTCTCTCTTTCTCACACACGCACACTGCACAGAGACACATGCACAGAGGTGGAAACACAGAAACATATATTAACAAATACAGATGAACATTTGAAAAGAGAAACACATGCACACTTAAAGGTCGTGGCTTTTTTGCAGTATTTGATTGACTACAAAGTTGTGTATTCATAAAATGGATCCTCTGGTTGTGTTCTTTCAGGACAAGGTCTCGCTCTCCACGCAGGTCCAAACGTTCTCGTTCTCCGTCTCCACAGCGCCGCTCCCGCCGCTCCTCGTCCCGATCGCCTCACCGCTCACACAAAAAGTCTAAGAAGAGCAAACACTGACGCTCCTCCTGTGATGTTTGAACCCTTTGCTCCAGCAATTCAAAGAAACACACACACACACACACACACACACACACCCTCCCTCAATCTCTTCCTAATCATTGGACTCGGACATTACTTTGTTCATATCCCAGAATCCTCTTTTTCATGGCTGCTACAGTCTCATACCAGGCTCCTCCCTGGAATTCTTTTGTATAATGATTTTGATTTGTACAGTTGTTTTAGTTTAGCTTTGTTCTTTTAAAAGATCACTCTCTGAAAATCAGAATCGTAACACTTTACAATAAACAGCTGTGATGGAACCTGTTGTGTTAATCTTTTCAATTATTATTATTATTACACTTTATTTTGCAGATGATTTTATCCAAAACAAGTAACAAGTGTCCAAACTTAATGGTTTGGATCACATCACAGGGTCAGATATGAAACAGCGTCACTGGAGCAATGAGGGTTGAGGGTCCACAATGGTAACATGATGGACTCGAAGATCAAACCATCAACCTTTGGGTCGATAGCCTGATACCCTAACCATTAAGTACCCACACTCATCAACATCATGGAACACTAGTAACTGGTTCTTGTAAAAATTCTTCCAAAATTTTTTAACTTGATGAGGTAAACATAAGGTCAAAATGCTGGTAGAAGCACAGAATCTTTAATACTGCTGTGGAATTCGAGAAATATTAGTAATTATGGTAACCACTGTAGGCAACAAATGTTTACGAACAAAAAATTTATGGGAACCCTTCTTTGTGAAGGATTATAATAGTTGTGTAGCAAACATTCCCAGGTTTTGTTATCCATCCATCCGTTATCTTCTGCTTTATCCTATATTAATTTCGTTGGCGGGGGGGGTCCCCATGCTAATCCAGGGGAGAACATTTCGGGTGCTGAGCAGATACAACCAGGACAGGGCGCCAATCCATCGTTGAGCACACACTCACACAGACACGCACACTATATGGGGCAATTTGGAGAACTCAATTGACTTGATCCACGTTTTTGGACTGTGGGAGGAAACCGGAGAACCCGGAGGAAACCCACGCGGACACGGGGAGAACATGGAAACCACCCAGAAGGGGAGCCGGGACTCCCTATTGCTGAGAGAACGTGCTAACCACTAAGCAACCGTGCCGCCCGTTTTTAGTTATTATAAATTTTATTAGAAAGCAGAACTTAGAACCAGAGTTCAAAATTTACTCATTTTCTACACAGAAGACAAAAACAGTAGTTCGTGTAGTAAGTATTGTTTGTATTTAATAGGCAATTCAAGGGAATGTGGTTTGGGTGAATTTGTTGACGCTTGTTAAAAAATTTGTCCAAAAAAGATATTAGATGTGTTTAAGACACACGTATTTAAGAGGAATATGGTTTTAGAAACCGTAATGAAGTAAAAGTAAATCGTTACCTCTAAGGTCCTAGAATTGCGGTCTTGAAACTGCATTTCTCCGATAGGGGGCAGTGTCACAACAAATAGGTCCCAAAGTTGCTGAGGCTAATATATGGATGAGAATTGCCTTTAGCAATCTGACCAGCAGAGGTCGCTAAAGGCGCGACGTTTCGAAGCATTATATCGTTTATTAAACCGCCTGAGTGAAATGACGCGAATCTTCATACAGGTACAGTTATATACATTTATTATAAATACTACTTTACTCTTATATATTATCGGCTATAAGTTTAGACCTTCCTGCAAACGAAGCCTTTAAGAAATGTAAACACTTCACAAACTTTTTTTTATCGATGGTTCGAAAGAGTTTTCCGCGCGTTATAAACC
Source organism: Corydoras maculifer (assembly GCA_019802435.1). Taxonomy (NCBI): domain Eukaryota; kingdom Metazoa; phylum Chordata; class Actinopteri; order Siluriformes; family Callichthyidae; genus Corydoras; species Corydoras maculifer. The sequence goes on from JAFMOD010000195.1 coordinate 421,293, forward strand.
ACTCGACTTAAAACGGTTTTACGTTTTTTTTTTTAACCAAAATATGCAGTATTTAGCTTAGAAGTATATTATTATATATCAAAATTACATAAAACATTCACTTTGAACATATAAGTTTAACCGAACATTTGAAACGATCATAAAGCGCAGGTTAATTAAGTTACCACCAGGTGGCAGTCTTCCTCTATATTAAATCTATTGTTTTATCTATCTATAGTGTTTCCTCCATCCAGCATCCCCAACATAAATCAGTGTTTTAAATAAATTAATAAACTAAATGTATAAAGTGGCACGGTGGCTTAGTGGTTTAGCACATTCGCCTCTCAGCACTAGGGATTCCCGGTTCGAATCCCCATCTGGGTGGAGTTTCTATGTTCTCCCCGTGTCTGCGTGGGTTTCCTCCGGGTTCAATTGAGTTCTCCAAATTGCCCCATATAGAGTGTGTATGCGTGCGTGTCTGTGTGACTGTGTGCCCAGAGATGGATTGGCGTCCTGTCCTGGGTCTATCTGCCCAGCGCCCGAAACGTTCTCCCCTGGATGGGCATGGGGAACCCCACCGCGACCCAAAGTCTGAATGGTTCTTGTATGCTGTGAATACTTTGCAGCAGTAAGAAGAAAACTGCAGATGAACAAACCACTCATTCAGAGAACAACCTCCACGTACACAGAAATACTTTATTCTATAGTGAATTTATAGATTTTTTTCCTTTGAAAAAGAAATCAGAGTTATTTTACAGCGGCGCAGAACCTCTGCTCCAATCTGAAACAGTGATTCCTGATATTTGTGGAACATTCTGTGCACTTGGGTACGATACAGAACGGATTCTGTAATGCTGTTTGTGTGGCGCGGCTGTGAGATCTAGCGATATGCAGAGAAGTGTGTATACATGGTGTCAGCTCATTCAGAACAACTCATACCGGGGGGGTGTGGCCAGAGAATTAGGGGCAGGGGCAGCTACAGTCTCAGAAACATTCTGCTGGCAGTACAGAATTGATTCATACAGTGATGTTATTAAAACAGAGTGGACAGGTAAATAAATCAGTGAACTGATTGATGGACAGTAGAATTTTTTTTTTTTTTTTTAAATCTGGGTTTCTTGATCATGTGAGCAAATAATAATTAAAACCAGCATTACGTTAATACTTGAAAAGATCATTGTAACAATGTTTAATACCTGAACCTGAAGCAGAAACTTAATACAAAACACTGTATTCAGCTAATAATACTGCAGGAACTGTTTCTGGTGCCTTATCAACGGGTCACATGACCACAGTTGACGTTCATGAGCCGACGGCCACTGATTTTTCTCTGCAGATATAAATTCTGTATTTACAAAGCGTCCTTTAATCACACAGCAAGAAATGAGAAAGCAAATAAAACGTGTGTGCAATGAAACTTTCTCCGCTCCCCGTTCTGAAAGTGATCCACATTCCTGACTTCTGGGTCCCTGTTCCCTGCGGAGAGGGCGGGGCTTATCACCTCCCTCACAGAGCACTCACCAGCAGTGAGATGAAGGTGAGCTGTAGGAGGAAACTACAGTCATCCATTTACAGATATGTACAGTGACTCCTGAACTTTGAAGCTGGGAGCTCTCAGTATTTTTTCACATTGACAAAGACTTTGATGGCGCCGTTGAAATCAGCCGAGAGCATGACTTCGGTGTGATCCGTCTTTAAAGCTCCTGGGGAATGAAATGGACGTTGGTTAATGATGTAATGAAGACGTGTGATGCACTTCTTACTCAAGTGGCTTGAAATCAGGTGATACCTGATGGGATAGGCTCAGATTCATCAGTGACATCATCTGTGCACTCCGGTTCCGTCTTCTCTGGTGCCATCTCCTGTGGTACAATTAAGCCTGGGTGTGGGGCAAAGACGGCTGAAGTCACCACTGCATTGTGAGCTATAAAGCACAAAAAAAAATTATATTAAGACGTGTTGATCAACGAAAACAGCAAAATTAAGGATTAATAACTAGTTATTCATTTCTAAACTTTATTAATTAAACTAACATTAATTAAACTGCGGCGGCACGGTGGCTTAGTGGATTAGTACAATCGCCTCTCAGCTCTAGGGATTCCCAGTTCGAATCCCCATCTGGGTGGGGTTTCCATGTTCTCCCCGTGTCTGCGTGGGTTTCCTCCGGGTTCTCTGGTTTCCTCCCACAGTCCAAAAACATGGATCAAGTCAATTGAGTTCTCCAAATTGCCCCATATAGAGTGTGTGTGTAAGTGAGTGTGTGCCCAGCGATAGATTGGCGCCCTGTCCTGGGTGTATCTGCCCAGCATCCAAAACGTTCTCCCCTGGATGGGCAAGGGAAACCTCACCACGACCCTAATAGAGGATAAAGCGGAAGATAATGGATATATGAATGAATAACTATTTATTTCAAAATTGTATTAATTAAACTAAAGGTTTATTAAGGTTCACAAAAATTTAATACCATGTCACACACAGGGTAGCAGAAAATCACAGCTGTTGAAACATAAATTACGGCTGCCACATTCTCACCTTTAATTCCTTCCCAGAAGTCATTGCGGTCCCGTCGTACGGAGGTGAACTTGCTGAGGTCATGATAAGTGCTCCAGATGTAAACGTACTTATCCTCCGATCCGCTCACAATGAACGAGTAGTCATGACTGGGAACGAATCAAATGCAGATGTAATTGCGAGTAACAAAACCTCAGGACGAATCACATTGTGAACCCGTCAGACGTGTCGGAGCGAAGAACACAGTGAAACATGTAGCGCCTCATCATGAGCTGCTCTTCTCACCTGAAACTGGCTTTGATCTGACTGCTGCTGTTCACGTAGCCTTTGTACTTCATAGACAGTGACAGGTCCCTCAGGTCATACAGACGTATGCGCGAGTCGTTCGACGTCACCAGGATCTGTCAGATTACAGAAAAGCAGGGTTGTTTACACAGAGTTCAGAAAAGTGGTGATAAAAAAGGAAGCCTGTGATTAAATAAGTACAAAGCGACTGTAGCGCAGACATGCGTATTCATGCAGTAGTGTATTAAAGCTACGGTGTGTAACAATGAGAAATCTGAAGAGTTCAGAAACATCACTTACAGCAGTACAGACGATTCCTGCACCTTCATCAGCATAATATTATATTATACTTTTGTGAATAATAAGTTAAAACAGACTGAACTTTATGAATTGACATTTTACATTCATTTCTTTTCATTAAAGGGTGTATTTCCATATTTACAAGAGCATTCGTTATCACCTTATTCTCTCCAGGCAGAGGCTCGATGCCTGTGATCTTGCGGCCCACACGGTTCCTGCCCCTTGTGGAGCGGACGTGAATCTGTGTGTGGTATTTAAGGCGCTGCAGGGCAAAGCAAGAACATGAAGAAAATATAGAAAATAAGATCACCACATATCTCAATTTGCTGAAGTTTGGACTCAATTACCACTTTATCCGTTATTTCTGTGGAACAGACCTGCTGCTATGGTAACAGATTGTAGCCTCACACACACAGCTATCCTTATGCTATTTCTGAAGCAATAAAAGCACTTTAAAGTCTATATTATTGGGGAAAAAAAAGCTACATGAGCTACAAAGCTACATATTAACCTCCATCAGCCTGGCGAGGTGTATTTCCAATTGACCTGTCTGCTGTACATCATCCTCTACTTATTACAGTTTTGTTGAATACTCGATTCTCATTCATCAGAGGGTTGTATTTTGGAACAACAGACTTTTTTTTTTTTACAGATGTTTGGGTCAAATTATTACTTGCTTATTAATAATTGCCTTTTAATATTCAGAATAAAATACACGGATCTGCTAATTATATATCACTTAACATGACTAGACTGTGTAATTGAGTCAGTGAGAACTGTCACAAGATGCTGATATCTTAGATAAGCAGATTATAACTACATCTGCAAATATTTTTTTATATCAGTTGATTGTGTATTTATTTTGTTTGATCATTCATTCATTTATTATATTCCGCTTTATCCTCTATTAGGGTCTTGGGGGGGGGGGGGGTTCCCTATGCCCATATAGGGGAAAACGTTTCGGGCGCTGGGCAGATACACCCAGGACAGGGGGGCAATCTATCGACCACTCTTTAAAATCATCTATACTTATAAATCATCCATAGTTGGTAATTTCTTTAACAATAAACAGTTTATTAATTCATTATGGCTCCCCCAAATAGTGACATAAAGATAAATATTATTATTGCCAAGTCCAACCTCAGTGTCATAGAATATACAGCGCCCGTCGTATGTGCCGATCACAGCATATTTTCCATTCTGGCAGAAGTTTGCGGCGGTGATGAGGCGCGTCTGACCATCAACCTCGTTCCACAAGGCAACCTTCTTATCTGGAATGTTCCACAAGCGCAGCTTGCCATCCAGAGAGCCGCTCAAAAAGTACCGATCATCCTACAGGGAGAAAAAGCAAGGTCAGACTGAGTGAGTAAAGCCCTTCTGGTTAATTACATGAAATGATTAATTCATAAAGAAACACTGACCCGAGGATGGAAGGCGATGGCTGTGACAAAGTCTATATGCTGGAAACAGCAGAGGCACTCTCTCCGGGATATGTGCCACAAGCGGACGGTCTTATCCATGGAGGACGATAAGAGAAAGTAGTTCTGCAATCACAGAATTCAGTATTGTTCCATGTGCACGTGCTTTAAATGCTTTTTTCCACAACCCACATAAGAACCATAATTATATGTAACTACAAGATAGCAACGGTAATGAAAACAATCTAAACAAATTCAACAATCGGCGGCACGGGAGCTTAGTGGTTAGCATGTTCTCCTCTCAGTGCTAGGGATTCCCGGTTCGAATCCCAATCTGGGTGGAGTTTCCATGTCCTCCCCATGTCTGCGTGGGTTTCCTCCGGGTTCTCCGGTTTCCTCCCACAGTCCAAAAACATGGATCAAGTCAATTGAATTCTCCAAATTGCCCCATATAGAGTGTGTCTGTGTGAGTGAGTGTTTGCACAGTGATAGATTGGTGTCCTGTCCTGGGTCTATCTGCCATGCGCCCAAAACTTTCTCCCCTGGACCCTAATAGAGGACAAAGCGGAAGATAATGGATGGATGGAACCTCAACAATCATGTCACAGTAAAAACTGCATTGTGGTCATTTTTTATATAATGTTGTAGAACGCATTGTAAAAATAGAACAGTAGAAACTCTCACACTCACCTTGGACCAGGACAGGTCGAGTAGATCAGCCGTGTGGCCTTTGTACTTGCAGAAGGGAAGCTGTCGAAAAGGAACGTTTCGGTCTTCAGTTTCGGAATCCTCCATCACTGTCGCAGCCAGCTTTTGGTGCGAGAGGTGAAAGGGAGGACAGAAAAAGCCGGAGACACAAGAGTTAAAACTGAAATTTTACTGAAAGCTTCCATTTTGCAGTTAATGGGAGCAGATTTCACACTGATCTGTGATGCTTGATGACATTAACAGATAATATAAAGGCAACATGACCCTAATGTGTTTTTAGATAAAAATCATCTGAGCCCCTTACCCCTGCTTCAGTGTCGGATTTGGAGGAACAGAAACTCTCCTGGGAGGGGGAAGGAGAGACACGACCTGCAGGAAAGAACACCAGTTAGACATGCTCTATTTCTCAAAAGCAGTGAGTAATCTTTGGGAAAAGGAACAAACGTTGCAAAATCACAAAATAATAGATGAAACAGAGTGAGATATGAATCAGTTGGTGCAGCATCACAGAAACTACACCATGTGTACTAAACCTATAAACGAAGGGTTACTTAAAATAAGGTATAATATTATTTTTTTTTTTTAGAGTGAGTTATTTTGTAAACTGGATCTTGTGATAAGGCTTTGTGGTTAGCACATTCGCCTCTCAGCGCTAGGGATTCCCAGTTCTGATCCCAAACTGGGTGGAGTTTCCATGTTCTCCCTGTGTCCGTGTGGGTTTCCTCCAGGTTTTCCACAGTCCAAAAACATGGATCAAGGTCAACTGAATTCTCCAAATTGCCCTATATAGAGTGTGTCTGTGTAAGTGTGCGTGTGTGTGTGCCCCTGGATAGGCGTGGGGAACCCCCCCACGACCCTAGTGGAGAATAAAGTGGAAGATAATGGATGGATCTTGACACTCAACTTGACACTGTTGCTTCGGCAACTTTAGGGGTAGAGTTCTGCTTTAACACAATACACCATTATACACACACACACACACACACTATATATATATATATATAATTAGCTTGAATTTAATAAGCAATAAATTAGGCTACAAAATAAAATAAACAAAACCAATAACTTTAGCAGCTGATGGGAATTAATTAAAAACAGCAGCTTTAGCTAAACAGACTTCTGACAAAAAAATTTTTAAAGCAAACTGAAATAAATACAAACCCACAATCCCCATTATTAAATTAATACAGTGTTAATGTGGCATGGCCACTTACCTTCAGTGTTGTATTTGATCCTCATGTTGTTAAAATAGTCGTAGGCATTTTTTAAAACCCAGATGCGCACCACTTTATCCTGACCGGCTGTAGCCAACAGTCGTCCACAGTGAGAGAACTTCATGGTCCATACGGCACCCTGTACAGGATCAACAGGCATCAGCGCATTGTTCTACAGAAGTCATTACATCTCTGATGAGGTAAAGCAGGCTCCTCACTGTGTGCTCCCCGCTGAGGTCCTGCACCACTCGAATGTGGTCAAAATCGAAGGGACCCTTGAAACCGTGTGCGGCTTTAAATTTGACGGGCCGTGTGTAGGGCATCCCCTCGTCATCGCTGGAGGATGGTTCATCCTGCTCCGAGTGAAACACCTCATCCCGCACGCTCTTCACCTTGTTCACCGCTCGCTCGCCGTACTCCTCTGCCAGGTGCTTCGCCCGCTTTACAGACTTTCCAAGGAACTTTTTCAACTGCGTCCTGCAGAAAGAAGCAGTCAACAAGGATGCAGTCATTACCAGACTTCTTTGCTTAATAGATAATAATAAAATACTATATTATCTCAGTGCGGCACGGTGGCTTAGTGGTTGGCATGTTCTCTCAGCACTAGGTGTTCCCGGTTCGAATCCCCATCTGGGTGGAGTTTCCATGTTCTCCCCGTGTCCGCGTGGGTTTCCTCCGGGTTCTCCGGTTTCCTCCCACAGTCCAGAAACATGGATCAATCAATTGAGTTCTCCAAATTGCCCCATATAGAGTGTGTATGCATGAGTGAGTGTGTGCCCAGTGATAGATTGGCGTCCTGTCCTGGGTGTATCTGCCCAGCGCCCGAAACGTTCTCCCCTGGATGGGCATGGGGAACCCCCTTGCGATCCTAATAAAGGATGAAGCAGAAGATAATGAATTAAATAACCCACTATTCCTTCTTCGGTGCTTATCAGACACTTGCTATAAAGATTTCCTTACGTTTTCTGTTTGAGTTTCCCTCCATCTGGGTCGGTCAGTGGAGCCTGGCTCTTGTCATCATCATCAGACTGAGCTGCATCATTCCTGTGGAAATCAAAAATGAGTAAATGAAATGCTTTATGAAATACACTCAGAACTCAGATTACATTAAACTCAACCGAGAACTGAATAACAAAAATCTGATGAAGCTTAAATGATGCAAGCATACACTCCTGGACATAACAAGCCAAACCTAAAGCAAAATGCAAAATACTTAGCTTTTATTGGTCCTGACAAGAACTTAATGTTCAGAAACTGATCAAGGATTAAAAAGGTACTATGACCTGAAAGTTCCACAAATTCAAGAACCAAAAAAAATTCTAAAGATCAAATCTGAAAATCTGTTAATGATGTTTGATATTTGTTTCTGAATGAGTTTTGTTTCTTGTCGTTCGGTCTATAAAATACCAGATACATAAGTACTGATTGGTGTTTTTTAGATCCTAATGCCCTCAAATCATTCATTCATTCATTATCTTCAGCTTTATCCTCTATTAGGGTCGCGGCAGGGTTCCCCATGCCCATCTAGGGGAGAAAGTTTCAGGCGCTGGGCAGATACACCCAGGACAGGACACCAATCCATTGCTGGGCACACACTCACACGGACACATACACACTCTATATGGGGCAATTTGGAGAACTCAATTGACTTAATCCATGTTTTTGGACTGTGGGAGGAAACCCACACGGACACAGGGAGAACATGGAAACTCCACCCAGATAGGGATCCCTAGTGCTGAGAGGCGAACGTGCTAACCACTAAGCCGCCTTATCACAAGATCCAGTTTACAAAATAAACCTAATTCACTTTAAACAAATTAAAATAATATTATTTCTTTAAAGGGAGTTTTAAGTAACCCTTTGTTTATAGGCCTGCCATCAAATCAAATTTTCAAAATCAATTTAAATTTATTCATGACATATATAGTTAAGCTTTTAAAACATTCATATATTCATCATCTCCCACTTATCCTCTATTAGGGTCGCGGTGGGGTTCCCCATGCCCATCCAGGGGAGAACGTCTCGGGCGCTGGGCAGATACACCCAGGACAGGGCGCCAATCCATCGCTGGGCACACACTCACTCACACAAACACACTTTATATGGGGCAATTTGGAGAATACAATTAACTTGATCCATGTTTTTGGACTGTGGGAGGAAACCGGAGAACCTGGAGGAAACCCACGCAGACACGGGGAGAACATGGAAACTCCACCCAGATGGGGATTCGAACCGGGAATTCCTAGTGCTGAGAGGAGAACATGCTAACCACTAAGCCACCGTGCCGCCGCTTTTAAAACATGTTTCAACCAAATGTTTAGTGTTTCTTACAAGTTTGCTTCTCTGAATATGGCTGAGCTAATGTTCATATTTATTTAAAACACCTTAAACAATTAGTTTTTAAATCACGGATGAGCATCAGAGAGTCACTGCTATGGCTTTGCCATATCTTCCTCTTAATCCTATACTAGGGACTAGGGTCGCAGGGGGGTTCCCCATGCCAATCCAGGGAAGAACATGGAAACTCCACCCAGATCAGGATTTGAACCTTAATCCCCAGCACTGAGAGGAAACTACTAAGACACTGTGGCTCTCTGCATTACTCTTACCTTAGTTTAAAATCCTGCCGAAACACTCAGTAGTTTTCTTAAGGCGTTTTACATTAACATGCTGAAAGTGTCCGTCTCCCGTTTCACATCGCTCGCAGTTCCATCTCATAGAACTCCACCCACTGGCATCCTGCTGTTCCCTTAACATGTATTCACGCCTTGTGAAAATTTTCCATTACTTTCAGTTAAAACATGGCATTTGATCAGTCGAGTGTTGAAGCGTCAGCATTTGTGGACTGGCTTTTAATCTTTTAAAACTTTCAACCAGCCCTTACTTCAACATTTATTGTATTCATTCATTCATTATCTTCCGCTTATCCTATATTAGGGTCGCGGTTGGGTTCCCTATGCCCATCCAGGGGAGAATGTTTCGGGCGCTGGGCAGATAGACCCAGGACAGGGCACCAATACATCACTGGGCACACACTCACTCACACAAACACACTCTATATGGGGCAATTTGGAGAACTCAATTGACTTGATCCATGTTTTTGGACTGTGAAAGGAAACCGGAGAACCCGGAGGAAACCCATGCGGACACGGGGAGAACATGGAAACTCCACCCAGATTGAGATTCGAACCGGGAATCCCTAGTGCTGAGAGGAGAACGTGCTAACCACTAAGCCACCGTGCCGCCATTTATTGTATTTAGAAATACAAATATATAAGGTAATATTTTGCTGAGCCTCTTTTTTTTTGACCAGCAGCATAGTGAAGGAAATGTATCTAAATTTTCTTACTGCATTCGGTAACCCACTGACCCAGAACCCAGCCTCCTGCAGGATCCAACATAAGCCTTTAAAATTTTATAAAAGGTGCAGAATTGTAAACATGACACAGAAAAAAGGGACTACTGTTTGGGTTTGAAAACTCATGAGTATTTAAAACCTTTGAGTTTCCAGTCACTGTAAAGCCTAAGCGTGGAAGTTAAAAGCATCTAGGCTGAAATTATCAATTCCCGTTTTTGGAAGACGCTCACAGTGGTGAGCAATAAGAACTTGGATGTAAGTGGACCTTAAGTAAAGCTGTGACAGTGAGAAAAGATTAGCGGCGCTTTGCTGTGCCTCGAGGAAGCAGTCGCGTGTTACATTTGTTCCAGTATTAAATGAGGACAGATTGGAGCGTGGAGAACAAGATTAGCGATACATTTCACCCTGGAAAGCCCCTGTGGGTCCGATGCTTCGGCTTTATGACAGTCGTGAAGTTAAGTGACAATAAAGGAGTTTCCACAGGAATCATCACCTCTCCCTGATTTGCCTCGGATGGTTTTCGGATGGCGATTGTCGTTCACAAGACATTAAATATGTCGAGTCCTTTGACAGCAGCATGACAGACTGTCCTTAGTAACTGACCGAGAGACTCTCTGTTTCTATAAGTCTAACCGTCTGTCTGACTGAATGTGCATTAGACCAACCATGTTGCTGTTTGACTGACAGACTGTAAATGACTGACCATATGTCTGTCTAACTGGCTGATGTCATGACTGACTGCCGCACTCAACAGAACATGACAAATCGCCTGTGACTGACTGACTGACCACACTGTATGCTGACTGCCCATGTCTGACCAATCAATGAGGCATGACAGAGCCCCTTTAACTTACTGACCAAGACAAAGACCACCTCTGCCTGACTGACCGCATGTAACCAATTACAGCATGATGAACCCAGCATTCAATACCTGCATAGTAACATCCCATCTCATTACCTTCCGCTTAATCCTATACTAGTGATTAGTGTCATGAGGGTTCTCCATGCCCAGCCACGTGAGAATGTTTCAGGTGCTGGGTAGACACACTCAGGAGAGGGCGCCAGTTCATCGCTGGGCACTCTCACAAGGGAGCAATTTATCCATCCATCCATTATCTTCCGCTTTATCCTATATTAGGGTCGTGGAGAGGGTCCCCATGCCCATCCAGGGGAGAACTTTTCGGGTGCTGGGCAGATACACCCAGGACAGGGCGTCGATCTATCGCTGGGCGGGCACACACTCACTCACACAGACACATACACACTCTATATGGGGCAATTTGGAGAACTCAATTGACTTGATCCATGTTTTTGGACTGTGGGAGGAAACCGGAGAACCCGGAGGAAACCCATGCGGACACGGGGAGAACATGGAAACTCCACCCAGATGGGGATTTGAACCGGGAATCCCTAGTGCCGAGAGGAGAACGTGCTAACCACTAAGCCACCGTGCCGTCCGGGAGCAATTTAGAGCAGTCAAATTACCTTTAATCAAAAACTGGGTTTTGGGTGTAACACGCAATAAGCTAATCAGAATGTAACTTGCCGTTCCCTTTAAGAACCAGGTGCATGCCGAGTTTGGCAGACTGCTATTTCAGCGGTACAGCTGTCCACACTGAACGCACTGGTTCTGCGGTATTCTGTTCTATTGAGAGGTGAATAAACCTGTAATATTTTAGGTATTAAAGCGGCACGGTGGCTTAGTGGTTAGCATGTTCTCCTCTCAGCACTAGGGATTTCCGGTTCGAATCCCCATCTGGGTGGAGTTTCCATGTTCTCTCCATGGCCATGTGGGTTTACTCCAGGTTCTCCGGTTTCCTCCCACAGTCCAAAAACATGGATCAAGGTTAATTGAGTTTGCCAAATTGCCCCATATAGAGTGTGTGTCTGTTTGAGTAAGTGTGTGTGTAGTGATAAATTGGCACCCTGTCATGGGTGTATCTGCCCAGCGCCCGAAACGTTCTACCCTGGAAGGGCATGGGGAACCTCCCTGCAACCCTAATAGAGGATAAAGCGGAAGATAATGAATGAATGAATGAATGAATGTTTTAGGTATTTAGCATGAATATTTAATTTGAAACTATAGAGAATATACGGGAGTTTCATACGTGATGTACTCCTTGGTTCGTCTCATGATGTGCATCGTTAGAGGATTGATTCCAGTTGGAAGTTTTTCCTCTGCCTGGTTTAATGGAATCTCTTCTCCAGTGTCCAGGTTCTTAATCATCACACTAGCCAGGATCTCCTGTAAGGTTCAGTTTCAGAACTTGACAAGGCTGAAACATGCAGAGAACTAACAAACACACACACATACACACACACCGTACCTCATCAGTGAGCTCTCGACCAGAGTTTGAGCGAGGTCTTTGGGGTCCAGGAGTGTCACTACCACTGGGACTGGGCTCTCGCTCATCACTTTCCTGTTTAAACACACAGCTATTAGACTGTTGGCCTTTACAAAAGTTAACTGTCACATCACAGTATACACCCAGATTTATTCATCCATCCATTATCTTCCGCTTTTATCCTCTATTAGGGTCGCGGGGGGGGTTCCCCATGCCCATCCAGGGGAGAACGTTTTGGGCGCTGGGCAGATACACCCAGGACAGGACGCCAATCTATCGCTGGGCACACACTCACTCACACATACACACTCTATATGGGGCAATTTGGTGAATTCAATTGACTTGATCCATGTTTTTTGACTGTGGGAGGAAACCGGAGAACCCGGAGGAAACCCACGCGGACACGGGGACTCAACATGGAAACTCCACCCAGATGGGGATTCGAACCAGGAATCCCTAGCGCTGAGAAACGAACGTGTTAACTACTAAGCCACCACACGGATTTAAGTCAAATAAAATTCTTTCCCTGTGGAGTTTTTCTCTTCTCTCTGTGTAGGTTTGCTTTTATAATTTACTGCTGTAATGTTTACATGTACTAGTTTCTCTGTCCTTTTTTGGGTTTCCTCTGCCTTTTTCCTAGTGAATACTGGGAGGGGAGTGGCACGGTGGCATAGTGGTTAGCACGTTCGCCTCTCAGCACTAGGGATTCCCGGTTCGAATCCCAATCTGGGTGGAGTTTCCATGTTCTCCCCGTGTCTGCAAGGGTTTCCTCCGGGTTCGCCGGTCACAGTCCAAAAACATGGATCAAGTCAATTGAGTTCTTCAAATTGCCCCATATAGAATGTATCTGTGTGAGTGAGTGTGTGCCCAGTGATGGATTGGCGCCCTGTCCTGGGTGTATCTGCCCATCGCCCGAAACATTCTCCCCTGGATGGGCATGTGGAACCCAACCACGACCCTAATAGAGGATAAAGCGGAAGATAATGGATGGATGGAATACTGGAAAGGACTCAAGCTCCCTCCCCAAACCCCCTGCTACAGAACCCTCATATGGATATATGCCTTAATAATTTATATTATTAAGAAAACATTGTGTATATTTTACTCACCTGTGCAGTTACCATTGTATCCCCACTGGTGGCACTTGCAAGGTCCAGAGAATGCTGTAACTCTTTGGTGAGGCTCCTCAGAGTGGCGTTTGGACTGACCAATCCACACAGCTCCTCCCCTGGATCTGTAGACACTGACCAGTTACAGAACACTCCTTATTAATTAATTAATATTGTAATATGTAACATTTAGTGACGGGTTATAATTAGGTTAAAGCAGGTTACCCTCGAGCTGGGTTGGCCGAATCGTTTCCTGAGACTTCTTGCTAGGCTTGAGAGAGGGTCGGGATGGAGGTGGCGGTCTGGGAGGCGGTGCGCCACTGGGAGGAGGCGGTCTAGAGGGAGGAGTTTTTTTCGTGCTGGCTACAATATCCGGCTCCACAGTGAACTGTCTGGGAGGTTTAGATGGACCAGAGGAATCCGACTCAGCTTTATCTCCGAGGGGTACCTGTTCCAGGATGTCTGCTGTTTTAGACGCATCTGTGCTCATGGTGCCAGCGGCGGCATGAGCCTCCCCCAGAGCACTCGTGATGTCAGGAGGAAGACTCTGATTCTGTTGGGATATCTGAGCTTCACCCGCAACATCTGGACCCACATCCACACTGATTTGCTGTGGTCTGACATCAGGTTGTTGTGAGACTTCTGGAAGTGATGCTTCTTCAGATGGAAGTTGTAGATCCTTGGAGATTTCTAGTTCTTCATCGTTGTCATCCGAATCTCTCAGTAACTCCTCCATCCCGGTTTCTTTCTGACTTTCCTCGATGATACTGTCAATGATCTGGAAAGAGAAAAAAAAACGCAATAAACAATCTGTGACAATTCCCAGACTATACTCCCTCTCTAAAGCTGAGCTCATATTAGACTTTTGCCAGAAAACTCAAGTTTAATGTCAGACCATAATGTCGGTGGAATTTCCATGTTCTCCCTGTGTCTGTGTTTGTTTTCTCCAGGTTCACCAGTTTCATACCGCAGTCCAAAAACATGGATTCAAGGTGAATTGGCTGCTGTAAATTGCCCCTGTATATATATTGTGTGTGTGTGTGTGTCCAGCATTGGATCTGCCCACACCCATGTTTCCCCTGGGTGGGCATGGGGAACCCCTCACATGACCCTACTAGAGCATTCATTCATTCATTCATTATCTTCCGCTTTGTCCTATATTAGGGTCGCGGGGGGGTTCCACATGCCCATCCAGGGGAGAATGTTTCGGACGCTGGGCAGACACACCCAGACAGGACGCCAATCCATCGCTGGGCACACACTCACACAGACACATACACATACTATATGGGGCAATTTGGAGAATTCAATTAAATTGATTCATGTTTTTGGACTGTGGGAGGAAACCGGAGAACCCGGAGGAAACCCACCCGGACACGGGGAGAACATGGAAACTCCACCCTGATGGGGATTCGAACCGGGAATCCCTAGTGCTGAGAGGCGAACGCGAACCACTAAGCCACCGTGCTGCCCCTAATAGAGCATATTCTTGTTTATTCTTCTTTTCAGTGATTTTAATGAGACAGTGTCAAAGTGAGTTGAAATTAAAAGAGATTTTATTTTAAATAGATAGAATACAGAGGTATATAATGCTGTAAATTAAACCAATATCTTTCTTGCAATTTGATCACCACATTTTCACCAAGGTCTTTAAATATATCATATACAATGCATCTTTAAACTTTCACATCTTGGTGAAAGAGTCTATTGATTTTTAATTACATTTTAAATTGTACATTATTTTTAAATCCAGATATTTACTCCGGGCTTCTGGGTGTTTTATCTGCTCTAATTGACTGTCAGAGTGGATTTGTACAGATTAAGTATCTCACTAAGCTTTTCAGTGACCCTGCTTTGCATTACTTGTATGAATTCACAGGACAATTCAGAGCTAATTGGTATTACTGAAGATACACAAGCTACTTTTATGTTTTCTCACAATTTTGGTTACTGCAAAGGACACAAAAAAGCTCTTCAAACACTATTAACTTTGACTATTTATCTGATAATCCCACCTTAGTATAAGCCAATTGGTGCAACAGGTCCTTTGGGTTGTTTTTTTGCTTTAGAATGAGCAAAAACAGGCAGTTTGCTAAGGCTGTACTGCTGAGTATTTAAAAGGTCCTTTATAACAACAATGGAGTCTTTTATTCACAGCCCTGCCCTCAGAGAACACATAGTTATTGATGGAACGAGTTTGGAATTCGGCCAATACACACAAACACACACAAAGCGCAAACACAGCAACGGGGATAAGACAGTTTTCAGGACAGCCAGCAGGACGAGGACATGTTGTCTCGCAACACTTGTGAGAGAGATAGAGAAGGCGATAATAAGGAAAGGAGAGAGAATAAGGGTAACAAAGTGACCTGGAGTGAGTCATCAGGACGAGGTTCTGATCCAAGAGGTTCTGATCCAGGAGGTTCTGATCCAGGAGGTTCTGATCCAGCAGCTTTCTCCTGTGGCATATTCTTCTAACAAAGAAAAAAACAAAGCAGAAATCTGTTTCCACCAATATTTAGATCATACCAATTGACAAAGTAACTTAATGTAATGCATCATTCTAGTTCTATCAGTTTTAATTGTAATAAGTAAAAAAGACTAGTTCTAATTTCTAAACTGGCTCTTTGTGTAGAAGTTTGAATAGACGTGCAGCCCACGTCTGTATGTTCTACTGATCTAACGTCACTTGGTCTTACTGTAATTTAAGGCTGCTTAATTACATTTACATTTGGTCATTTATTGGACGCTTTTATCCAAAGCGACTTACAAGGTGAACACAGGGTTCATCACAACTTCCCTGAAGCAATGAGGGTTAAGGGTCTTGCTCAAAGACCCACATTGGTAACTTCAGTCGACCTGGGATTTGAACCCCCAACCTTCATATTGATAGCCCAACGCCCTAACCACTGAGCTACCATGCCCTTAATTCATTCACGTTTTGATGCTAATGCAACGCAACTCATAAAATGGCCGAGTTATGTTAATGAATCGATTCAAACGAATCATTCTAAAATGAATCAGTTACCAGTTGACAGGCAACGTGTGCCCACCGCAGTTTTCATGACATCCTTTTTCAAGTTAGTTCCATATTTGAGGTTCTGACTGCTTTCGATATTCAAATAAGTGCATTTTTATTTAGCTGGACATTTATGAGTTCAGACATCAATGTTGGACAAGAGAGTTCACAATCTTCAATTTAGTTCATCCCAAAGGAGTTAGGGATAAGATCAGGGCTGAGTGCAGGTCAGGCAAGTGCTTTCTAACACACATGTCATAATGATTGACCTTCCCCAAACGGTTTCCACAAAGCTGAAAGGATTTTACAATTATTACCATTATGTATGGTAAGATTGATTTCATATTCCTATGGCAATGCGACTAATAAAAACACTTGAATTTAATGATTTAGAGATGCATCCCAGTACTTTTGTTCTTATAACTTAAGTGAACATTTCCAAGTAATACAAGTATTTTAACTACTGTAAAATAGAAGTCACTTAAATCAACAAACATGCACCTGTGTTGAAAAAGGAAGTCATTTAGCTGATTTACTGCCACTATGAATAATTCCTGTCATAACAAGCTCATTTAACATTGTAATTTATCCTGCAATGTAATATTAACACCCTCTGACCAGAGGGAATCCAGAACCAGGACAGCACACTCCACAAATAAGATCTGTACAAAACCATGAGGACAGGAGTCTCCACTAATCCTTACTGAACTAAATCAAAGGTGGCTGTTTGAGGCAGAAGTATCCGATAAAATTCCGGTCCGAGCTGCTCAGTTAACAACAAAGACGACATGATTATTAACCCGAAGCCAACGCATGCACCGTCCTCCTACCATTAGCTGATTTCAGCCTTCACGCGGCAGCAGGAGACAAAATAAACTCCCACTGGTTTGTCTTTCATCATTATCAGTTAGTCTAACATTACCGAAGCTACAATTACTATGAAACATACAGCTGAAATCAAACAAACCTGCATTTGGGAGAAGATGAGCTTTAATGGAGACCTGCAAACACAAAAAAAATAATAATGTAAGGTTCAAAAACCTAAAAAAAATGTAGCAATTTGTAACAAGAGTTTTTTCTTTGCATTTAACTTTATAGGACTGAATCTTCACCTGAACTGAAAAGTGATACACAACGCAGCTTTAGCATACAAGCCATTGATCATAAAACATGTACATGATCTAATTTTATGGGCCTTACAGGTCAAGTGCACCCCACTAATAGACTGACATGAAAATAATCTTTTCAGATCCCACTGGTAATTGGCCATCTCCAGTTTACTCACCCTTATTACCCATTCAGGCATATTGAGTGAGGACATACTGACTAATACAGATAGGCCTTTTTATCACCCGAAAAAAGGAATCAAACCTAGGAGCATCTTGTTATAAGGCTGAGGCACTAACTAATCATGTGGTTCCATTCATGTTCTTTATAACTACTGAGCACGTTTGCACATTTTATCCCTGTTGCTAATCTGCTGTTCCACCGCATTCCAAGAGTGTGCTATTGGATTAGGATCTAATGACTGTAAAGACTAGAAGTACAAGACTCAATGTCGAGTGTCGAGTTAAATAAATATTAAATATTAGAGGTGACTAAGGTATTAAACATTTGACCAGTGTTCAAACTCAAGATCTGTCAAGCTTAACTGACAGATAATGCACTACTATGTACCATTTTTCAAATTGGATTCGAATGTGCTCAGATTAACATTAAGGGAAAAGGAGATATATTTAGGGCGGCGTGGGTTTCCTCCGGGTTCTCCGGTTTCCTCCCACAGTCCAAAAACATGGATCAAGTCAATTGAATTCTCCAAATTTCCCCATATAGAGTGTGTCTGTGTGAGTGAGTGTGTGTCCAGCGATGGATTGGCGCCCTGTCCTGGGTCTATCTGCCCAGCGCCTGAAACGTTCTCCCCTGGATAATGAATGTATGAATGAATAAATGAGATATTTTTAAGCACTGTTTTTCCAAATCTTAAGCCTTTTCATTCATTTTTGAAAAATTAATTTTCATACTGCTACAGCAACAGCATCCTCTCTCCTTATTGTAGAGGATACTTGAAGAAACTCTGCTGCCAAGTTAGTGTAATTAGTGGGCAGATTGATACGCACAGGAAAAATGCAGCCCATAATAGCAAGCAATAGGAGAGGAATCTGTGGAAGTGATCACTATTTGCAAAAGGACAATATTTCTATCAGGTTAATTACAGCTTCATTAAACCTACAAAAGTAAAGTGGGTAATTTTACTAAATAGCTTTAAAAACTAAGGTGGTTGTCATTGTCTGTTAGACATTTCTTATTTATTTTAGCATTATTTTTATTTTAGCAAAAACAAAAATCTGCTCTAATTACATTTTGTAAGCACTATTCCTAATTGTTACAAGGATGTCTATTAAGCTAATGCTGGGGTTTTGTACAGGTAGTAGGAGGAGGTTTGTTGGAGCTGAAAGTAAACTTCATTAAGATTCATTATGTTTCACTTAATGAAAATAAACTTAATTAAGTTTCACAGCTGAAAACATGCAGTTGCCCAAATTAGCTTTGTACCATGGTAAATACATTTACTAAAAATGACAACAACATCAACGACAATACTACTACAAATAATAACTATTGTTAATATTATGAGAGGGGCAGCACGGTGGCTTAGTGGTTGGCACGTTCGCTTCTCAGCACTAGGGATTCCCGGTTCGAATCCCCATCTGGGTGGAGTTTCCACGTTCTCCCCGTATCCGTGTGGGTTTCCTCCGGGTTCTCCGGTTTCCTCCCACAGTCCAAAAACATGGAACAAGTCAATTGAGTTCTCCAGATTGCCCCATATAGTGTGTGTCTGTGTGAGTGTGTGCCCAGTGATAGATTGGCACCCTGTCCCGGGTGTATCTGCCCAGCGCCCGAGACGTTCTCCCCTGGATGGGAATGGGAAACCTCCCCCCCCCCCCCACCTAATATAGGATAAAGCGGAAGATAATGAATAAATGAACATTATGAGATATTAGTCCACATATAATTTAGGTTCAGGTTGACCTGCCCCACTACTACCATTTGACAGCTGCGCTACGTTTCATTAGTAAAAACTTTTTTTAAAATATATATAAAACAACATGAATGTAAAAACAAGTAAATCATTATTCATATTGGCGTAATCTACAAGTCCAAAGCAAGAAGTTAGACTTAAAGACAGTGTTGACAAAAAAAAAACAAAAACAAAAAAACAAGAACCTGATTCCAATCCGCATCCCGCCTTATATTTAGGTCACTAGATACCGCTCACGGCTTGGTGCACTAACCCCTAAGAAGTGCACATATACAGGGACCGGAGCACGGTTTAAGACTTCGCCCGTCATCCCGCTAGCCTGATTGATTCGTCGGTTAAGGAGTTATTAAACTTTACAAATACCCCGAACGCATCTAAACTCACACGCGTGGTGACGGCGTCAGGTTGACATCTTCGGTCGCGTCGTAGAATTCCTCCGCATCGCTCGTGTTGCTCGCCTCGCTGCCATCTGACGCCATTGAGTTGCCCAACTGCACTAGCTTAGCTTAGCCGGCCAGCTAGCTCCAAACAGCGGCGCCCGTTGGCTGGAGCGTCAGCACTCAGACTGCGCGCTAAAATGAAACGTCGAATCTGTAAATTGGAACAAGAACGAGGCGATTAAACAACCGAACGCCGTTCCTCTAAACCGCCAGCCAAGTCCTAACGTTAGCAGGAGGCTACAGCTAGCTGTCTCCCTATGAGAAATAATGGGAGAGGCCGCTGTCACTGCCTTTGCGCATGCGCTCGAGTTGTACTTGACAGCTAGCCTGGTGTTAACTGGACACACACACACACACACACACACACACACACACACACACACACACACACAGCACAGGGATGAAGAAGAGCAAAAAGAACAGTGCGCTGATGTCACACCGTGGCCTTATCTGCAAAGATATATGAGCCTTGTCGAATCACCAGAGAAAATATGTGTTTAAATGTGTGCTTTGCAATCCCAAAACATCCCAAAAGACCTTCAACACCGACATAAGGACCCACAGTTTCCTCCGGGTTCTCCGGTTTCCTGCCACAGTCCAAAAAACATGGATCAAGTCAATTGAGTTCTCCAAATTGCCCCATATAAAGTGTGTGTGAGTGAGTGAGTGTGTGCCCAGCGATGGATTGGTGCCCTGTCCTGGGTGTATCTGCCCAGCGCCCGAAACGTTCTCCTCTGGATGGGCATGGGGAACCCCCCCCCCGCGACCCTAATATAGCATAAAGCGAAAGATAATGGGTGGATGGATAAGAACCCACATTCAGGTGACTCATTCATTTTCCTTCTGCAGGAGGCTGGAATGAAACGTGGTGCAAAATAAATACCCTAAAGTTTAACATAAAGTGTTAGAAATGAGTAAATAATAACAGCACGTAACTAAATTTTAAATTATGCTGACTTGCAGGGAAAACGCCTATAAAGGGGGGGGGGGGGGTACGGGCCTGTCTAAGAGTTTATCCACTGTCTCTGATCAAAGGGTAAAGCTTACATGCAGTTTTCATTATTGTGACATTAGATTAGTAGGTTATTTATGCAGGTGTTTTTATTGATAGACTCCAGGTATTCAGACTGAATTATATACAGATCTTTGTTTGTATGTTGGACTATCGGCTCTTCTTCAATAAATGTTTCAATCAGTGTATCTGACATCAGATTGGTACAACGTAAAGTAGTTAAGTTACTTTTGCCATGTTAGTGTAACTTAGTTTGCTATATTCTTTGGGTGGTTGCCTTTGTGTAGTGAAGTTTTATTTATTGAAAACTAAAAGCCTAGCTCACTACATTTTACAAGTAGCTCTCAGGAAAAACTCTTAACATTTCAGTCTTAAGACACAGCTCTCTTACTTTTTTGTTGTATCTTAAATAATATTCTGACAATTTGCAAAAGTTTTTTGTAACTTAACTTGAGCTTCATCTGAACACAGTTGATTTGACATTCTGCTTCACTTTTATTGCTAGGACAACCACCACTCGGTTCCAAAGTCATTGGGAATGTTCCATTATACTCTAGGACAGTAGAGGATTTATTAAACCTAGAAAATTGAGTTTTTTTTGTAGTTTTGACATATATTGGGTTTTTACTCACTTTTTTCTCATTCATCCATTATCTTCCGCTTTAATCTCTATTTGGGTCGTGGGAGGGTTCCATATGCCCATCCAGAGGAGAACATCTCAGGCACTGGGCAGATACACCCAGGACAGGGTGCCCAATCTATCGCTGGACACACACTCACTCACACAAACACAAAAATATGTGTTGGAGAACTCAATTGGCTTGATCCATGTTTTTGGACTGTGGGAGGAAACCGGAGAACCCAGAGGAAACCCACGCGGACACGGGGAGAACATGGAAACTCCACCCAGATGGGGATTTAAACCGGGAATCCCTAGTGCTGAGAGGCGAATGTGCTAACCACTAAGCCACCGTGCCTCCTACTTTTTTCTCTCTCTGAGGTGCAATTAGGGTTAGGTTTCTGCCCAAGGGCACTTTAGCCATAGTACTTGGTGGGATCTGCATCTTTCCTCGTTCACACTGCAAGTGAACTGCTTATGCCCAAAGCTGCCACTGACCCTCACCCCCTAATAAAAGAGCGGGATGTAAATATAAACGCATTTATCTTACACAGTGTCAGTCACATACCCTGTTCACAGTGTGTGCCTCTATGTAAAAAGCTAAACATCTAGCTATGTGACTAAAAATGATTTATGATGTGATGATGTTCCACAATGTTTATTACTTAAACACTTCAATCAACTTTTATGACAGCCTACTTTCCTTACGGAGTTGCATACAGCCGCATATACTCCACAAGTTTGTCCAAAATCTGTTTAGGCATGTTATCCAGCATGTCACAACACTCCAAAGAGCATCTGAATGTTACTGAGTGACTGGATGTGATCAGACTCAGCTGACTGTGGACAAAAGACTAATAATCAGCACTCATAAATCGAACTAAGTAACAGATAAGATAAAAGCTGGTTGTTGAAAACTCAAATTGTATGTTGTTATAATTTACAATTTAAAAAAATAGTGTATTTTATTAAAGATAATCCAAAATCGACATATTTTACAAGTGGAGATAATATGCAAGAAGCATGTAATAACTTGTATTTATAATAATAATAACAACAATAATAATAATAATAATAATTATGATAATGATACTAAAAATAATAGTTGTTTTTTATATAAGTTAAAATTTAAAATATAGTATCATTCCACAAACTTCTTATTCTGGAGAGAACACCAGTGCAATTTGGTAATAATATCATGTGTGTGTTGATGCTATTAAACTTTAAAATACAGATAACGTAAAGTTAAGCCATATATACAAATATCATACAAAACAGCCTGATAATATTGATAAAATCAATTCTGCCTCAAGGCATTAAAACAGAACAACAATCTCTTTTGTCTTTATGGACATTCTGTATCTTTTTGGCAGACATTATAACTAGGTTAGAATAATTTGCCTAAACAAGGCTAGTTCCATTTTGTTATTATTTTATAACCCATGACCTTGTTTTTTGATTTCTTGTCAATAAAAGGATGTAATTATAAGGATTAAAATATAACAATGTATTAATTATAACAGTTGCTGTTTGGTATTTTATTTACCGCCACCTTTCCAAATCCCTTTAAACAATATGTCTAACTACAGTATGTTGCACTTACTTCCAATGTATATAAATATGCAAATTATGTTTATTATAATCCAAATAGGTCTCACATTTCATAGCCTGGCATCATTGCCACACTGATTATACAGCTCTACCTTGTGAACAGCAAAGACAGGTGCTTCGTTCTAAAGAATTAGAGATGACCATGCTCCTGAAAACAATCTGCTTCATAAGGTGAAGTGGGATGGAGAGGAACAGCACCTCAAATACCTTCCAGCTTTCAACTGACCCTGTGGAGGACAAGACTGTGTACGAGACATGCAGCCACATGCCAGAGATCATAATTTTTTATTTGAGTCTGCAGGTCATTAACATGGTCATAAGCATGCCAGCAAACATCATGGTCCTTTGGCTAATCCACCGCGATGGCACCAACTCCTCTGGTTCTGACACCTTCATCCTACACTTGGCTTTGCTTGACACATTCTTTTGCCTTATTCTGCCTCTGGAGCTCGTTTGTTTGATGTCCAGGACTCCCAGCGGCACGTGGTATGTCGTCCGATTCTTCTACGGCATCAAAGATTTGTCTCCACTGTTCCTCTTGTGCATCTGTCTGGACCGGTACATGGCTGTGCAGCATCCCATTGTCTACATCAAACTTAAAGGCAGACGCTCTCGTCAAATATGCGCCAGCATTACGTGGTTTATCACAGTGGCTTATGCGGTAGCAAAGTCTGTTGGTACCATTCGGGACTTTGATAAGGTTTTTACCTACATGATTTTAATTACCTTTGTTTTAATGCTTTTCTGCAACATTTCCATACTGTGGGCATTAAAACGCTCCTGTCCAGGTCAGGATCACAAGCATCTAGATAAGAAAAGGGCTTTGAAAATGGTCCTTATTATTTTGGCCATCATTATATTTAATTACTCCATTCCTGTTGCTCTTTTTCCATTTAAGATGCATTTTTCCTCTGACGTTTTTAAATGTTATGTTAATTACATAGCCTTTGGTTTTATGGATATAAGCAGTAGCATTCAGCCTCTTGTCTACCTGTATAAAAAAAGACTCAAATGTTCAGCCTGCAATTGTTTTTCCAGCTATGCTGAACAGTCCTCTAGTGCTTTCATTATACATTTGTGAGGCAAATATAAACCAAACTGAAATACAATATCATCGACAGGGTGACGTTATATATCATATCACTGTGAGCAACTTTACTGCTTGTTATATTCATGCAAAAATGTATATAATATAATATAACACACAGTCATGCAAAGACAATTTTGGCTCAAAATCCATGCAGAAACAGGGAGAACATGCCAATCATAAACCCTACTCTCCAACCTCTCTCTTACCTGAAGGCTTAATTGGCCCCGTTTGACAGGTGGGAAACTGGACTGACTCTGCCTCTCTGCTACTCTGATGCACAAAGCGGTCTCTACTAGCTGTGCAAAATTGAGGAAGCAATTGGGAGCCAAAATACTGTCCACTTGATGATACTTGGGACTGAAATGGAAACATTGCATAGAGTCAGAATTATTTCATTATTTGAGGTACCGAACTAAAGATCAACAGGTTAAGTGTTTAGAAAGCAGTTCTGTCAGTCAGCCAATACTGGACCTTTAAGTGTTGCTTCAGTTCTACTTCTATTGGATTCTATGATGAAATTACATATAAATTGGTCTGAATAAATATTCATTCATTCATTCATTATCTTCCGCTTTATCCTATATTAGGGTCGCGAGGGGGTTCCCCATGCCCATCCAGGGGAGAACGTTTTGGGCGCTGGGCAGATACACCCAGGACAGGATGCCAATCTATCCCTGGGCACACACTCACGCACACATACACACTCTATATGGGTCAATTTAGAGAACTCAATTGACTTGATAATTTTTTTTGGACTGTGGGAGGAAACCGGAGAATCCGGAGGAAACCCACGCGGACACAGGGAGAACATGAAAACTCCACCCAGATGGAGAGAACATGCTAACCACTAAGCCACCGTGCCGCCCCTGAATAAATATTCATTCATTCATTCATCATCTTCCGCTTTATCCTCTATTAGGGTCGCGGGGGGGTCCCATGCCCATCCATGGGAGAATGTTTTGGGCGCTGGGCAAATACACCCAGGACAGGGTGCCAATCTATCACTGGGCACACACTCACACAAACACGCACACAAACACACTCTACAAGGGCAATTTGGAGAACTCAATTGACTTGATAAATGTTTTTGGACTGTGGGAGGAAACCCATGGGACACGGGGAGAACATGGAAACTCCACCCAGATGGGGATTTGAACCGGGAATCCCTAGCGCTGAGAGGTAAACGTGCTAACCACTAAGCCACCTGAATAAATATATATTTTAAAAGCTATTAATGTAAGTAAACATATATAAACATGGTCTCTTTAAACTCCTTTCATCCAGGAGTCGGTGTAGGAGTACGAGATGAAGAACCACCTGACTGAGGAACAGTTTTTATGCTCATGCAGGCCATCAGACTTGTGAACTGCAATTTTCACAGCAACAAGGCTTGTGTGATGAAACCCCATAAACAGACAGTATTGCTGTTACTTGCACATGACACTTTTTGTATCACACAACACTTTCCACTTTCTCTTTGCACAGGAAGAGTTCAACGCTTTCTTTTGCGCAACAAATCCTGCACGACTTTTTTGATCTCCAGCACTGATACACTTTACGGTCCACTTCATGTTTATATGTATATTATTTAAGTTTCATTTGTATTCCCTGTTGTTATCCTTATTTTTTATTTCTATATCTTACTTTCCATTTAGGACATATATATTATTATATATACATTATATGCACATATTAAGCGGAAGATAATAAATAAGGATGAATAATATCTTACCAATAAAAAAAATTCAATAAAAATTCTTGAAAACTTTAAATTTGGGAAAATTATAATGTAATCAAAAATGTTTTAAAGATGTTTTAAAGTCCAATTTGAATTAAAAGAAGACCTTTTTTAAGTCATTTATGTCTTATTTTTATTTTTTCTCCTATTTTATCAACAAACACTTTATAAGTAAGAGAACATTAATCAGATGCTTGTATTACTATATGTTTTATCCGTCTTATTTGGGGTTAAATCCATCCATCCATTATCTTCCACTTTATCCTCTAGTAGGGTCGCGTAGGGTCGCGGGGGGTTCCTCATGCCCATCCAGGGGAGAACGTTTCGAGCGCTGGGCAGATACACCCAGGACAGGGCGCCAATCCATCGCTGGGCACACACTCACTCACACAGACACACTTTACATGGGGCAATTTTGGAGAATTTAATTGACTTGATCCATGTTTTTGGACTGTGGGAGGAAACGCAGACACAGGGAGAACATGGAAACTCCACCTAGATTGGGAATCGAACCGGGAATCCCTAGTGCTGAGAGGAGAACATGCCAACCACTAAGCCACCGTTCCGCCTTCGTTAACATCATTTGCATATTTTTCAGGTTAATGCCTGAGAGGCGAACATGCTAATTGGGGTTAAATGTTAATTTAATTTAATTGACTTGTTTTTAATTACATATTGATAATTACTTAGTATCTCTTGTCTTATTGTTCTTTATTCAAAGCTCACTGTGAGAACTACAGACACCTAAACAGGATGATATGATAAAAAGTGATCAAAAAAGTGATAAAGGTATTTTTAAATGTCACTTGCAGGCTGTATTTAATAATAATGTTTTCACACCCTCTCAGTTAGTGTGTTTTTAAATTTGATGTTCATTTTATTAAGATACATAAATCGGCGCTTGATGAAGCAGCCAATCAGTGAAGCGCGTCACAGCTGCGCACCGAACTTCTTTGGCAACAGAGATTTCGAGCGGCTGATATTGACTGACATGCCGTTCGTCCAATCAACACCCCGCGCAGGGCGACGCTCCGTTGACGACGACCAATAAAAACAAGCGAGGCGCCTCCTGTCGAGATCCATGAGTGGAGTGGAATTAGGGGGTTTTAAGAAGAAAACAAGGACATACCGCCGCTCCGGAGGTAACAGCTGTCTTTTTAAACGTTAAATTCGCCGTTTTTCAGGGTTGAGGTGGCTTACACACGTGTCTGAACGCTGTCTTAAGTTTGATCTCGGGTGCAATTCGCTCGAAGGTGTCGTTTAGCTTCATATAGTGCAGTGAGTAGCCGAGCTTCGGCTTGTCCTTTCATTAAACCCTTAGAAGTATCGGATGTGTAATTACCGTAATTATGGAAATAAACGGTCGAACGTAATGTCACTGTCCTTATAACGAAACGACACACGCGGTCAGCCTTTTGTCGGACTGTTTATCCTGTTAGCCTAGCCAGCTAAGTTTGAGAAGTTGAGAATAAACACGAACAGACATGTCGGGCTGAGCGAAAGAGCCAAAAATAAAAATAAAAAAAAGCGTCGGAGCGTTTAAAATAGATTATACAGTAAGTCTGGAGTTATGGCGTCGACGTGTGTTTACAGCAAGTTCAGAGAATCCACTGACTATACCTGCTCACTTTTAAGTTGAACCCTTAAAAGAAAAAGTCCTTGTTCTCATTAAACTCTCCTGTGAGTTTCCTGATTTACTTTAACTGTGTATAACTCGAAGTTTTATACCTGTTTTAAGTTGCTGCTGAAGTTTAGTATGTTCTCCCTGCGCTTCTTTTCCCACCCCTCTTTGATCTTCCACTTTATCCTCTATTAGGGTCGCGAGGTGGTTCCCTGTGCCCATCCAGGGGAGAACGTTTCGGGCGCTGGGCAGATACACCCAGGACAGGGTGCCAAGCCATCGCTGGGCACACACTCACTCACACAGACACACTCTATATGGGGCAATTTAGAGAATTTAATTGACTTGATCCATGTTTTTGGACTGTGGAGGAAACCGGAGAACCTGGAGGAAACCCACACGGACACGGGGAGAACATGGAAACTCCACCCAGATGGGGATTCGAACCGGGAATCCCTAGTGCTGAGAGGCGACCGTGCTAACCACTAAGTCACCATGCCGCCCTCTTTGAACATAGCAATTGGAAAACTATTAAATCACCAGTGAACGTAAATAAGGTGGTGATGACTGTGTGAGGGCTGGTGATGAGGGACTAAAGAGGTTTGAGCAATATTTCTTGGCTCGGTGTCCTACATATGAGACCTACAGAAAAGAAATAATGGAATCTCTTAACCCAGATTATTATAAATGAGATGTGCTTTACCCCTTGAGTCCAGTTTTAATCTGCTTGGAATGTAGTTCTGAGTACTTTGTGATGGTGTTTTGGAGCTTACGTGATTTGAGAAAGCTTAATAGTCCTTTGTGGAATAACTGTACAGGCGAGCTGCTTCACGCTGACCTTTAAACCTTATCGTAAAATGAGCCTCAAAGTTTAGTGGTTATAATTGAACCTGTACAATTTCAGCAGTCTTTAAAGACTTATTTTCATTTGGTCATTTATTGGACGCTTTTATCCAAAGCGACTTACAAGGTGAGCACAGGATTAATCACAACATCCCTGAAGCAATGAGGGTTAAGGGTCTTGCTCAAGGACCCACACTGGTAACTTCAGTGGACCTGGGATTTGAACTGCCAACCTTCAGATTGATAGCCCAACACTCTAACCACTGAGCTACCACACCCATGAGTAACTCCGACCATTGGAGGCCATGCTGTCCACCACCATCCTATTATTTAACGCTGGCTACTCGGCCCGTTTGTGATGACGTTTCCTGCAAATGTTGTAAACAATACTTTTACATGTAATGTCCCACAGTGTCATTAAAATAGCAATCTGCCACTCAGACTGCACCTGGCTCCTGAAAGGAATGGCAAATTCCTGCTTGGTTTATTGTATGTGACCCCAAAACACCCCCCGGAATCACAATAGTAAAGACACCAAGACGCACCCCTAATCAAACTGCATGGTGTGTGGCTGACTGCTCACTTAAGCCGCTTTTTGATGTAAAGAGTTCTCGATGGGTTTTTTTTTTTTTTTTTTTTTTTTTGGTTTGTTTTGTTGTTTTTTTTCTTTTCTTCTTTTTAAGTTGAAATCCTAAGCAGCTTTTCACTGAGTACAATTGTTTTGAATTCTATGAAACAGAACCTGTCTGAATGAATAAAACAAACTGGCAGGGCCAGACTCTACACATCTACACCATAGAGGTCGGTGTTGTTGGGTTGAAAGATCAGTTTAAGACGGTCACAGCCTCCGCTTGCCGATGTCAAGACTACTGGCCTTTTATCACCATAATATTATTTCAGCTAAATCTATGGGTTTAACAAGTATTTAACCACTGCGGAGTAAATACACCCCCCCCCCACACACACACTGTTCTAAAAAGGATTTCCACCCCATGATGAAACCAATTTGTTTATCATCCTTTTTGCCATCTGCATGTGGCACTACCTTCGTGTTAAACCCCATCTAAACAATAACACCGTGCGTTCGTATCAGAGTTATGAAGAGGGCTGGAGCCTCGCAGGGTGAAGGGCCATGAAACACCCTGAACCAATCGCCAGCTTCTTTTAGGACAGAAACACAGATAAACATGTTCATGCACCCATTTAGAGATGGATGCGACTTCATATCCTTAATTTACTCTTATGTATTTTGTCTGTGGACAGAACTAAACTGCATTATCTGCTGAAATACACAATACCATTTAAAAAAAAAAAAAAATTAAAAAAGCCACAGCCATACTTGTGGGCAACTGTGGACCCCACGGAAGTGGTCTTGTGTAAGTCGGCTTTGTTTTCTGAGGCTGCTATAATCTCATTGTGTTTTGCCTTTTTGCTTGAAGTATGAGCCGTTTCCTTTAATAAAACACAATACCCCTCACAGTGCCTTTTTCCTCCATTGTCTATTTTCTCCATTTACCATATAGATGGACTTTGTTTTTTTACAATTACAGACTGTAGTCCAGCTGTGTTCATTGTTTTTGTTAGTCCCCTGTTGATTCTCTGTTCTCTGTTGGTCAGGAGCATCACAGAACAGGTATCATTTGGCTGGTGGATTGTTTATTGTCAGTTCTGCAGTGACACTGATGTGGTGAGGGGTTTTTATTGCTGCTGTAACTGTCAGTGACACTGCTGGGATAGGAATAATGCATCAACCAAGTAATCCCTGCTCTGTGGTGATACTATTGGGGTTCTGACCATTAGAGAACAAAGTACACAGTATGTACTGTAGAACACACACAGATGGACTACAGTCTGGAATTGTAGAACTACAAAGTCCATCTTTGAAGTAAGTGGAGGGAAAAGGGGTGTTTCCACCCCAAACTTTTGTCTGGTAGTGTATTTCACATAAATGTTTGTTAAAAGCTGAGTTGTACAGACACAGGTTGGTACTAACATCGTTTCTTTATTGCACTGTTTAGTTGGTGCTGTGCAGCTTGTGGTGTGATTCGGGTTGTACAATATAAAAATGTGTTTATAGATAGGATGGGGGGGGGGGGGTGGTATACAGGATTTTTATTTTATTTTTTGTCTGGTAATTTGGTTAGATGTAACTTTAAAATGATTTGGGAGTTGTGTAGGGGACTAAATATGTGCTGAAAATGAAAATAATACACAAAGCGGAAAAATGTGCCCAATTTCTGTTTTAAAAAGTCTTCGGATATTGCGTGTTCTTTCGTTTCTATTCTGCATGCGCACATTAGAGTAGGTGCTGAAATGTTTATGATTATAATTTGATATAATGATCAGGCTGTCCTAGTTATCTTGTGCTGGCATCTTTTTCAGCATAGTAATGAGTGAACATTAGGCATATGATGCGTCTCACAGACTCAAGAGGCTTCTGGGAAATTTTGACATATTTGTCTGTTTGCCTTCATAAAAGACATGTTTCTTAAGCTCTCTCTCTTTCTGTATATATATATGTGTATATATATATCGTGCGGCACGGTGGTTTAGTGGTTAGCATGTTCTCCTCTTAGGGCTAGGGTTTCCCTGGAGTTTCCATGTTCTCCCCGCGTCCGTGTGGGTTTTCTCCCACAGTCCAAAAACATGGATCAAGTCAATAGAATTTTCCAAATTGCCCCATATAGAGTGTGTCTGTGTGAGTGAGTGTGTGCCCAGCGATGGATTGGTGCGTTGTCCTGGGTGTATCTACCCAGTGCCTGAAACATTCTCCCCTGAATAGGCATGGGGAACCCCACCGCGACCCTAATAGAGGATAAAGCGATAGATAATGATATCTATATCCATACATTATCTTCCGCTTTATCCTCTGCTAGGCTCGCCATGCCCATCCAGGGGAGAACATCTCAGGCGCTGGGCAAATTCACTCAGGGTGCCAATCGATCACTGGACACAAACACACACACTCTATTTGGGGAAATTTGTAGAATTCAATTGACCTTAATCCGTGTTTTTGGACTGTGGGAGGAAAGCGGAGAACCCGGAGGAAACCTACGCAGACACAGGGAGAACATGGAAACTCCACCCAGATGGGGATTCGAACTGGAAATCCCTAGTGCTGAGAGGAGAACGTGCTAACCACTAAGCCACCGTGCCACCCTTTATTTATATATATATATATATATATATATATATACATACATACATACATAAAGGTATGTGCCAAGCAAAGGGTTGGCAACCTGTCCTGGGTGTGTCTGCCCAGTTTCCGGACCCTTTTTCAGTGGATGTGCATGGGGAGCCCCCGTAAAGACAGAGAATTAAGTGGAAGACGATGGCATGAGATGAGAGATTTTTTGAGGGTTAGAACAGGTCCTCTTTATTCTTGGGGTATTAAAACCACAAAATGGAGGGGAACCAAAAACAAAGCTGGTTTTTACCTTCAATTCTGTTTGATCATAGGAGATCAAAGAACGCCAACTCGAGTGTCATCCTTTCCAGTAGCTCTGTTCCAAAACTTCCCTTTGGGATCAATAAATTATCTGTTTATGCTGCTTTAATGACCGTTTTTTTTGTGTTATTCTCACATGAACAGCATAATCAGCATGCCTTCAGAATCCCAGCATCCAGGGCCCTTTTTAATTTTTTTTTAGCATGTCTACATGGCAACCATGAAATCTAAAAAGAAACTGTTCTACCCAGAGGCATTAGCTTAAACCGGAGTTGTCCGTGGGGTCTGTGCCGTCACTCGATCCGTTAACAGATGGAGATGCTCCATCTTGCTTTTAAATGAAGGTCGGGTAGCTGAGTGGTTTGTTCTCAGAAATAGAATTCAGTCGCTTAGGCTGAGGAAGGGAGAAGTCAGGATTGAATTAGGAACAATATCAGGTGTTGGCTTGGGTCGAAGACACGGGGCTGTTTTAAGCGACGTGTTTTAGCTCATACTTCCTTTTAATAAACCTCTGCAGCAGTGTACTGGTGTACAACGTGCTGCAAGTATGAACGCGATGCAGTGACTTCAGCTTGTATTGTTTCTGAAAAGGGAGTCATTACAAATGAGCGTAAAGAGACAAATTTAACTCTACGATTGGATCCCAGGAGCTTTTTCTTTTAATTATAGAGACTGTTCTTCTGTTATGGACCCAAATGCTGTCCCGCTGCTTCTATTTCCTTGATGGTTACACTATCTCTGCATGTAAACCCATTTCCCAGCGGAGCTCAGTGTTAAATGCTGGCTCCGTCATCCCGTCATCTGCAGCGCCGACTCGGCATGTGGTGCCATGACCCGGCCCACGTGGCCGTGTCTATCAGCGTCCGTGTTGCTGGGGAGAATCCGGGCCAAGGCTGATGGGGATCGGTGGAGGTTGCAATAGTTCAAGCTTGTAAAATTACCTCCTCAAAATGTGACCCGGGTGTTTGTTCAATGTAAAGACTCTCGTTGGCGTTTATTTGCGGCGAGTGCTGTGCAATTAGTCGGCAATGGACGAAGACGTAATCCGGCATGTTGACTAATCAACACAGTAATATTTAGCCATTGTAAAGTTGTTTCTATGAAATAAGCAGAGCCCTTCGGACAGGATCAGCTTTCTGGATGTTGAGCAGCGTAACATAACACATGCACCCAGTATCGGCTTCAAAGCCGAACAGGCTCTGTGAATTTCTTTGCATGCTGTAATTGGGCTTGGGTGGTCTGCATGTTGTTCCTCCAGCCAGCAGGTAGATGCACGAGGCGGCTTTAATCATGTGCAGATGGTCTGTGAATCTTTTGTACACTTTTATTTATTTATTTCTTGGGAGGGTTAACGTGCCTTTAATTTATTTATTGCCTGATGCAACATTCGTGAAAATTCTTCTATTTTTCTTTTTCGATTTTAATTTAATGCTGTATTTCACTGCAACTTGTATCCACATGCGTTTAGTATAGAAGTTTGTAATGTCTTCTCCCTGTGTCGTAATGACAACGTGCATGAATTCCCAAGATGGTGCCAAGTCTTATTTTTGAAAATGCTGTCTGATGTTGCATGATTACACAGTGCGTCTTGGTCTTTTGATGACTTGTTTTGGTCTTAAATGGATGATTTTGTGTTCCTAGAACTGTTTGTGGCGGCACGGTGGCTTAGTGGTTAGCATGTTCTCCTCTCAGCACTAGGGATTCCCGGTTCGAATCCCCATCTGGGTGGAGTTTCCATGTTCTCCCAGTGTCCGTGTGGGTTTCCTCCGGGTTCTTCGGTTTCCTCCCACAGCCCAAAAACATGGATCAAGTCAATTGGGTTTTCCAAATTGCCCCATATAGAGTGTGTTTGTGTGAGTGAGTGTGTGCCCAGCTATAGATTGGCGCCCTGTCCTGGGTGTATCTGCCCAGCGCCCAAAACATTCTCCCCTGGATGGGCATGGGGACCCCCCCCCCGCGACCCTAATATAGGATAAAGCGAAAGATAATGGATGAATGAATGAATAGAAATGTTTGTTCTAAGAGGGACTGAATGGCACGTTTGACCTGTGTCTTTACTGTCTCTTGCGATTTTCAGAGCATCAGACATCTTTATAGTCCACCTCCACAAACGGCAGCAGATGACCGTCCGTATGATTTGCGATTTTTACGTCCCAACTAGGGATGAGATGATTATAGATTCAGATGGTATGATTATCCATCCATGTATTATCTTCTGCTTTTATCCTCTATTAGGGTCGCGGTGGGGTTCCCCATGCCCATCCAGGGGAGAACGTCTCGGGCGCTGGGCAGATACACCCAGGACAAGGTGCCAATCTATCACTGGGCACACACACACTCTATATGGGGCAATTTGGAGCATTCAATTGACCTTGATCCATGTCTTTGGACCTTGGGAGGAAACCAGAGAACCCGGAGGAAACCCACGCAGACACGGGGAGAAAATGGAAACTCCACCCAGATTGGGATTCAAACCGGCAATCCCTAGAACGTGCTAACCATTAAGCCTCCTTGCCGCCCGGTATGATTATTGTCTAAGAAATAAGATTATACGGGTTTCACGTTTATTATGCAAAAATTTAATAAAAATGAATGCGATCTAAAAATGGTCTGAAGTCACAAAAACGATGCACTTTTCATGTAAACACACAACTTTTTTTTTATCGAAAACTAAGAAAAGAATTTCCAGTTTCTGGCATTATATGTATATTTCTTATGAATGTCGTCATGACGATGTTGAGGCGCTCTTACTAATAATCAATTGAAACATTTAATCGCAAAAACACTTTCTTTTTTGTTTCCTTCTTTCGTCCAGAGACATGGATTATAAATAAGGCAGCCAATTGTAGCAGTCCATAAACATGCCATTAAAAGACATGTCCACCAGCCTTCCAACAGGGTCAGGGGGCGGCCCACAATCCCAGTTAACAAAATGGACCACGTATTGGAGTGAATTGACTTGTAGTTATAGGGACGCTACATTTTTTTTGTCAGATAAATTTATCGGGTATAAATCAGTGCTTCAGTTACACTTTATTTACTTATTAAAAACTGACCTCTTTTGAATTCATCCTTTCCTGCACTCCTTCCATCGTGACCCTGAGTTGTGTAACCCAGCGGGGTGCTTGAACTCCCAGATGGTGAAACTACACCTAAATTATGAACTTCTAAATATTCATACTTGTTCCGTATGATCTCCAGACTTTTTATATTATGAGCCAAAAATAAGGGCACCGGCTTGTCAGGACAGAATGAAGGTGATCAGGACTACAGAGTTGGGCAAATAATTTTAATCAAGCAGCCTCATTCTAACCTGGGAGTTTGTGGAGGGATGAACAAATACGTAACAATTGATACAATATAATCCACCCATTATCTTCCGCTTTATCCTATATCAGGGTTGTCCGCGTGGGTTTCCTCCGGGTTCTCCGATTTCCTCCCGCAGTCCAAAAACATGGATCAAGTCAATTGAGTTCTCCAAATTGCCCCATATAGAGTGTGTTTGTGTGCGTGTCTGTGTGTGCCCAGCGATAGGTTAGCGCCCTGTCCTGGGTGTATCAGCCCAGCCCCCGAAATGTTCTCCCCTGGATGGGCATGGGGAACCCCCCCCCCCCCGCGACCCTAATATAGGACAAAGCGGAAGATAATGAATAAATGAATGAATATGAACTTTAATGGACTTTTTTTTTATACATATATACTCTAATTATTTTCAAACGAATTTGTATAGTTTGGGTAATATCAAACATCCCTTGGGTAATATTCAGCGAAAGCCATGGTCGTCTTTTTTTTTTTTTTAGTAATATAGTTTAATTTTACACTTGCATTAAATAAATATCAAACCTAAGAAATATTATTCCTGTGACTTCTGGCACTATTTTGGTAAAGTCACATATTACATAATCGTAAATGATATCATAGACAATAATCGTACGGTCAAAATCTGTAATCGTTGCATGCCTACTGCCCTATTTCTGGTATTATGTTCTTAATGTCGCCTTCATGTTGCAGAGGTGCGCTGTGGCTGAGTGCGCGGGAATGGATTACCCTGTGCATCGCGGAGACACCATGGCCATGGGGCTGCCCGACAGGTACTGTGCAATGTATGTCCTTTTCTATCTTTTATCATGCATGCATGCACCCTCACTACACACCGTCTCTGATTACACACTTGTACATGGTTTCCAACATTATCAAGTCCTAATGAAGGCCTAATCAGGTCATAGTTCCGTTCTTCTGAGGGTCCATGTCAATCAGAATCGTTCTGCTTACGAAACACTAGAATTAAAAAGCATGGTTATGTCTTGTTGTCTGTGTTTTACTAGTGTCGCTGATCATGTCTGCAGGGTTGGACATGGTGAGTGACTTTTTCTGCTATTGCAGCGGATACGTTTGTTAGCTGGTCAAAGTGTTGTGGGTGGGGGTTAGTAAAAGTCAAAAGGGCATCTTGTGCAAACATGTCCTGCAGCTCCTTCTAACACTGGTCTTACTGGACCCTTAATTTTGAGGACAACAACCCCTCTTTTTTTTGAACCATTAAGGGTTATCGGGCAGCTGTTCATATGCGTAATGACCTACAGCTCACCCACCCCCTCTGCCTCACAGGTGAAACGCTAGGTAAAAACTGAATTCAAAGGTAAATTCCCTGATATTCAGCCTAATGCCATGCAGTAACAGACCTTCTGCAATGAACATTTAGTGAAATCGAACATACTTTCAGAATAGAATCAGAATCAGAATATCTTTGTCATTATACCAGGTATAACGAAATTAAGGTGCCATACTTTCAGTGTCACATATTTAAATTTACACAAATAAAGACATTTAAAAGAAAGCACTATAATTTACAAAAATTTTGAAAGGAAATTTTTTTTTTATTTACGATGGTGTATAAAACTGTACGACCTGAGTGGCCTGGCAGGGCGTGGTAGCTCAGTGGTTAGGGTGTTGGACTGTCAATCTGAAGGTTGGGGGTTTAAATCCCAGGTCCACTGAAGTTACCAGTGTGGGTCATTGAGCAAGACCCTTAACCCTCGTTGCTGCAGGGGTGTTGTGATGAACCCTGTGCTCACCTTGTTAGTCGCTTTGGATAAAAGCGTCCAATAAATGACCAAATGCAAATGTAGATATCTACAGACATTCAAACATAGTCCTCAGACTAATTTTACTGCAAACTGTGTTTTTACTCCTAAATGTAGACATACATACATAGACGTACCCAACTTTATTTTTAGAAGTCGTACTTTTATTTTTAGTTTATATTGAAAACACAATA
>JAFMOD010000195.1:462683-618521 GCA_019802435.1 Corydoras maculifer
CGCAGACACGGGGAGAACATGGAAACTCCACCCAGATGGGGATTCGAACCGGGAATCCTTAGCGCTGAGAGGAGAACATGCCAACCACTAAGCCACCGTGCCACCCCGTGTGACTACATTCATTCATTCATTATCTCCCGCTTATCCTCTATTAGGGTCGCGGTGGGGTTCCCCATGCCCATTCAGGGGAGATTGTCTCGGGCGCTGGGCAGATACACCCAGGACAGGGCACCAATCCTTCGCTGGGGACACACTCACTCACACACACACACACTCTATATGGGGCAATTTTGAGAATTCAATTAACTTGATCCATGTTTTGGACTGTGGGAGGAAACCGGAGAACCCGGAGGAAACCCACACGGACACGGGGAGAACATGGAAACTCCACCCAGATGGGGATTCGAACCGGGAATCCCTAGTGCTGAGAGGAGAACATGCCAACCTCTAAGCCACCGTGCCGCCCCGTGTGAATACATTATATGTTAATTCTTTTTAGCATGAGCCCTATGTCTTCGTCTCGGCGTGAAAAGGCAGCTAAAAGGTTTATTGTTTAATGTATAAGCTTTTCGTGTTTGACTTGAGGAGTTGAATTCTGCTGTTGGCTTTCGTTATTCTCTTGCCCAGATTCACCCGAGCGACCCTCGTGACATTGGCGCTAATGAGTTGAGTCAGGAGTCGTGTTGAGCCCACAGTGAGTACGACCTGATCTGAGTGAAGCAAACTGGCTTTCATGGTTTGTTAGTCAGTTCAATGTGTCACCTCAAAGTTCTGAACATGCCGGAAGTCCGAGCTGAAGCGCTTCAGTATTTTAAGGGCAGCTCGGACTTCCACCGTCCGTGAAGTTCTTCATGGACGGTGGAAGGCGTCTTTCTGAGGGAGTTCCACGCGCTCGTGTACAGATCTCTAACAAATCGCATGGTTTCTCTGCTGTTGAGAACTCACTGAGAACCCTGTGGCTAATCTGAAATAAACACAATGTTTTGTTGACGTTCTGCTGCAAACTTAGTGTTCTATAAAGCCTGTTCTTTTATAATGTAACTTGGTGTTTAAAATCTCATCTCATTATCTTAAACTTGGTGGAGCAGGGTTGTTCTCCATGTCTATACAGGGGAGAATGTTTTGGGCGCTGGGCAGATACACCCAATCGATCACTGGATAAACACTATATGCCCCTATATAGTGTTTATTTAGTGATCGATTGGGTGTATCTGCCCAGTGCCCAAAATTAAGAGCAGCACCTTGAATCCATAGAATATCCATCCATTATCTTCCACTTTATCCTCTATTAGGGTAGCGGGGGGGGGTTCCCCATGCCCATCCAGGGGAGAACATTTCGGGCGCTGGGCAGATAGACCCAGGACAGGGTGCCAATCTATCACTGGCCGCACACTCACTCACACAGACACACTCTATATGGGGAAATTTGGAGAATTCAATTGACTTTGTCCATGTTTTTAGACTTTGGGAGGAAACTGGAGAACCCAGAGGAAACCCACACGGACACGGGGAGAACATGGAAACTCCACCCAGATTGGGATTCGTACCGAGAATCCCTAGTGCTGAGAGGAGAACGTGCCAACCGCTAAACCACCCTGCCGCCCCCACTCTGACTCACTCACCGATAAACACTATATAGGGGCAATTGAGAGCAGCACCTTGAATCCATAGAATACCCACTCTGACATTAGGAGAACATGGGAACTCCGCCCAAATCAGGATTCGATCCCGCATTCCCAGTGCTGAGAGGTGAAAGTTCTGCTGCTTTTATAAAATGATTTTATTTTGTGTATCTGTCATGTATAACATGATTCATGTAGGATTTGAACTGGAACACTTGATTTGACTTACCGATATAAACGCTCTCTCCCTTCCAGAAGTGCACTAGGTCTCTAACAGACTCTAAAAGACTTTTACAGCCTTTAGATGAATTGAGAAAATAAGACTTTTTTTTTTTTTAATAAATGTTCTTCAAAAACTTTAAATTAGTTTTACCTGTGGATAAAACGGGAACTGTTGTCATGGTTGCCACCTCCTTATTATAGGTCATTTCAGCAAGATGGCCAATTAAATGCTATTAAAAGCCATTAACTCCTAAAATCGCTAAACCATCTGCCCAGGGTTCTTGGGTACATCCATTTAAGGGACAACTCATTGCTATAATGGGGTCTTTAGTGTTCTGGACAGAGGTGTTCCATGCTTCCTGTATTCTCCTAGCTGTGCCCAGTCTGCTTTTAATTACCCCTAATAATAGAGCTCTATGAATAGACATGCCTCTCCACACCACACATTTAGCACTTAATTAAATGGCAGAGGATGGAATGCAGCATGCAGGGCTTTGGTGCCTTGTACGTCCAGCAGAGGGTAGAAGCTCAGAGTCCGCTTGGATCCAGGGCAGGACGTAATGGGCAAGTGTGTTGCTATCTGTATGTGTCTGTAGTACGTGTCTATAGAATTAAGAGCTTGCGATTAGTTTTATTAAACCGTTGTGGTGGTTAATTAGTGTCTTTGGTTTAAATTTGTGGTGTGTTTACTGATTTCAGCTCATGACATCACTGCTTTTATTAAAATGTTAGTGTGTGTATGTAGAACACTTGGAACCAAAACCTTACACACACACACAGTCTTAATATTGGAGATAAAGATAATATTGGATGTTGTATGGTTATTGTTGTGGTAACGTTACGGTTAATGTTGGAGTTCAGTAAGTCTGTACGAAATGAATGGAAGGCTGTAAAGTCCCCACAATGTATTTAAAACTAACGTGTTTATTTTTGTAGTGTAACTTATAGACCATTTATTCAGAAGGAGTAGTTTTTTGGTTTAGAGGATGGAACGGTGAGTGCTTTAAAGGTGAAAGACAGTCAAATTATTAGAAACATGATGTTTATAAAACATTAATGTATTTAACATTTTTATAAAAATACTAAATTTAAGTAAAAGTATTCCAATGCTCACAATAGGACCTCATTTTGCACTCGGCTTTATAAAAAGACAAAGATGCTTTTTTTTTATTATAAGGAATACTTAAATAAAGGGTGTTTATGATGCTTGTTTGCACACAAGATTCAAGAAAATTTTATTATCATTAATATCACATTGTTACATAAAAGAAACGAAATTATGGGTCACGGGACCACGATTACCCTGTTTGTATAAAAATTTTGAAGAAGAAATTAGAATTACTCATATCGCTATGTGAAATATAATATAGTATACCACTATGAATATATAATATACCACTACAAATATAGAATATTTAACTGTAAATAGTTAAATACTCTAGCAGTTTGACTTAAGACTTTAAAGTGTCTACAATAACATGCAGTCTTGTTGATCTTGCGCAGAGTTCTACAGAATGATGTGCGTCTTTCCTGTTCTGTGTATTTTATTCTCCACATGGTTGGATGCTGAACCATATCGTTTCATTCCCAAAAACGCTGCACTGCAGCAGGAACCACATTTTTCGTGGAAATTGTATCGCCTGCTTCTGATGACACGAGCCGACCTTTAAAGACACGCAGGATGTTAATGGAGGACCTCATGACTCCACATGCTGAGTTCACTGGAGAAAGCGAATTTCCTCTGACATGCTGTCAGCTCTTTTAAGGGAGATGGGTGTAATCGTGCAAACGAGTCTCGGTCCTTATTTTCTTTCTTGCTCTCCCTTTGGAAAGAGCACTGATCTGACAGAGGAAGGAAAACGGACGTGGGCTTTGAATCTGCTGGGGGCGGAGCCTCTGTTCTCATGCACGTCTGTGGCTCACACCAGTCAGTCTCTGCGTGAGAATGAAGAAAGGATCCATGGTTTGAAAAGAAGCTCCGAGGCTTCATCCTATTTGAACCCTGTTTCTCGTTTTAATATAGTTTCAAATTTGGGGGTTGACCATAACCATCAAGGGGAGAACGTTTCGGGTGCTGGGCAGAAACCTTAAGATCAGGATGCCAGCACACGCACACGTACACTCGTATTTTTATATTTATTTATGTGTGTGTTTTTTTAAATATATATATATATATATATATATATATATATATCCACCCGGATTGAGATTCAGCTGGATGTAGTAATCGCTACGCCACCCTTCATTATAAATATGGTGCATAAAAATGCAAACCTCTCTCTATAGGCAGCATGCATCAGTTAATGCTGTAATTTACCTCACCCCCTGGTGTTGGATATTGGTACTGCAAAATAAATACAAATGACTTCCAAATTAATTGGGTGCCAATCATGCTCGTTGTAATCTGCTTACAGTCAACAGTAATGAATTCTGAATATATTTTGTCGCATTTGTGACACTTCTCTGTCTGTCTCTGGTTTAGGTTAGTGTTTGTGAGGGAATGCATTGCCGTATTGTATCGTGGTATTCCATTTGGACCAGTATTCGATATTGAAGTAGAAACTCTTTGCGAGTGAGAAAAGAAAAAGAGAATAAATAATAATAATAATAATATTACATTCATAAACACTGTGTCTTTTTTTCGCTTGAGCGCAGGTTATTGTCTGAATCATTAGAGATTTTGTCTCGTCACTGCAGCTGCACAACTCGTACGGTTTCTTAGTGAAAATGCGCAGGCTTTTTCTTTCATCCAAAAACCTGGGGAATTACACATAATTGCAGCTTCCATTACATGCAGCTATTAGCCATGTCATGATCACATCACAGAGCCTCTGTGCTGAATATCAGGCCTTTTCTGTTTTTTCTTTTGTGTGACTGCCACATATACTAGCAAATGGTACCGGGACACTTGACGTTCTTTTGCGAGTGTGTCTGAGGTATAGATACTGTGGTTGACACAACTGGCGATGGCCATGATCCTGTCCAAATCACGGTCGCCACGGTGACGGTCATCACGTCCCAAATTTCCTGCTACCGCAGTGTCCCTTGCCCGGCCCTACAAATAACTCCTCTTCCTCATTTAGACTTAATTAGCATTAAAAACTAATTGAAGATTTTGATTGATTTCCTCCCACAGTCCAAAAACATGGATCAAGTCAATTGAGTTCTCCAAATTGCCCCATATAGTGTGTGAGTGTGTGCCCAGTGATAGATTGGCGCCCTGTCCTGGGTGTATCTGCCCAGCGCCCGAAACTTTCTCCCCTGGATGGGCATAAGGGAACCCCCCCCCCCTCCCACGACCATAATAAAGGATTAAGTGGAAGATAATGAATGAATGAATGATTGCGAAGTCGGGCGGCACGGTGGTTTAGTGGTTTGGCATGCTCTCCTCTCAGCACTAGGGATTCCCGGTTCGAATCCCCATCTGGGTGGAGTTTCCATGTTCTCCCCGTGTCCTCGTGGGTTTCCTTCGGGTTCTCTGGTTTCCTCCCACAGTCCAAAAACATGGATCAAGTCAATCGAGTTCTCCAAATTGCCCCATATAGCGTGTCTGTGGTGGGTGTCCTGTCCTGGATGTATCTACCCAGCGCCTGAAACGTTCTTCCCTGGATGGGCATCTGGAACACCCCCCCCCCCATGATGGATGGATGAATGAAAATCCTTGAATCAGTTTGGCAGTAATTGCATGTTGGGTGGTCAGGCTGGATGGGGACCCCAGTCCTTCTTAAATTTGCCGTGAGGGTGTGACACAAACCCGCTTTGATGTTCTGTCCTCTCAAATGAGTGCATTACCGTATTTGTTATTAATAAATGAAGGCCCCTCTGTCTCGGGCTCGAGGAGCAGCACCTCCGGGACGCCTGCCGTCTGGTGTGTGGATTTAACCAACAGCTTCACTAATACAGAGTTTCTGATGCAGATGATTAATTAGTGAAGATAACGATCAACAGTCTGGTCTGTTAAAATACCTGAAGTGGTTAACCATACTGTGGATGCTGTGGAAAGGTTGCTTTAGGGTTTAAAGTGAAGTTAACAGTTTGATGGCAGGTTCGAAGCATTACGTTTAGTTTTAAAGGAAAACTGTGAACATAACAATATGATGTGTTTTAAGGCACTCTCTCTCTCATGCTCGCTCTCTCTCTCTCTCTCACGCTCTCTCACTCTCTCTTTTTTGCTCTCTATTGTTCCTTTCTCTTTCTCTCTTGCTCTTTTCTCTTATTTTTTCTGTCTCTCTTGCTCTGCTCCTCTCTCGCGCGCTCTCTCTCCGCTCCTCTCTCGTGCATTCTCTCGTGCGCTCTCTCTCTGCTCCTCTCTCGCGCGCGCTCTCTCTCTCTCTCTCTTCTTCTTGCTCTCGCTCTCTCTCTCTGCTTCTTGCTCTCGCTCGCTCTCTCTCCCTCTTCGTCCTGTTGGGCTCTTTTCTACCCCCTCTCTCTCTCTCTGCTCCTCTCTCGCACGCACTCTCTCTGCTCCTCTCTCGCGCGCTCTCTCTCTGCTCCTTTCTCGCGTGCTCTCTCTGCTCCTCTCTCGCGCGCTCTCTCTCTCTCTGCTTCTTGCTCTCACTCGCGCTCTCTCTCTCTCTGCTTCTTGCTCGCTCTCTCTCCCTCTCCCTCCTGTTGGGCTTTTTTCTACCCCTCTCTCTCTCTCTCTCTGCTCCTCTCTCTCTCTTCCTCGCTTGCTCTGCTCCCCCCTCTCTCTGTTCGGCTCCTCTCTCGCTCTCCCTGCTCTGCTCTTTTCTCTCTCTCTCTCTCTCTCTCTCTCTCTCTCTCTCTCTCTCTCTCTCTCTCGCGCGCGCGCGTGCTGTATATCCGTTCTTCACTGCAGTCCACTGGTGTCGAGCGCTGGTGGCGGGTCTGAGCGCTTGTGTTCGGAGCTCTGGGTTCCTCCTCTGTGCGCGTCGGGTTTCTTTGTATCCATCCTTAACATTTCGACCCCGTTTGTTTGTAAGATGCCGCTCTTCGGGGTTGCACTCTCTCTCTAAGCCGTCGGATCTTTTCGCGTCCCCTCGCCCCGGGCTCGGTGGGATGGAAGCCGCGGTCGGTGGGCTCGCTGTAGCAGGGAGATCGTGACGGGTCTGGAGCAGAAGGAGAAAACATGCCGCTGAAATGGAAGAGCGCTTCTCCCGTCAGCTGGAAATTCCCGGTGCCCGTGCTGAAAGCCTCCCGCTCCTCTCCGTTATCACCGGCCTACATGTGAGTGAACGGCGCGGCAGCCACGCGTCCCGCGATCGGCTCATTTCTTTAAGTCTTTTAGTGAATACAGAATAAATGCTCATCCCTTGTCCTCTTTAACCCCCTTCCCCCCCCCCTTCCACTCGATATCGACCCCCGGGGTGGGAGGCTGGAACGCGCGGATGGGCTGCACATGAATTTAGCGGTCACATTGAAAAACAGCGCGATTTCAACGCGATCTCGGTTGTTTGTGCGTCTGGGTTTATTTTTGGCAGCTTTTGGTTCCTGAACCCCCCCCCCCCCCGATCCGGATCCCATCCCACCCTCCATCGGCTCTGAGTTTGGGTTCATAATGCGCTTATCTCTGGGTATTACCGGGGATGGGCGGCGGTACGGATGCAGTAATGCCTCTGTGTGGCATGTGTCCAATAAAATGCTTTCTAAATAAAAAATAACAACAATAATGCGCAGATTAATCCAAAAGAACTGTTATTTACTTAATTTATTTGCATTACCACACATTGTTTCAAATATAAACTCATATATAACTTCATATTCAATGTGTTTTACAGCTCTTTGTAAATGTATGACATTCTTTGTATTAACTTAATTTTAACTAAATTTTTGTCTATGAATTTTTTTTTTTGTTTTTTATTTGTTTCTCTTAAAATAATGTGCACTAAAGTGAAAATCCAATAGCTTTATTAAAGCAGATAAGAGAAAGAACCTTATGATGATGCTTCAAATGAATTCCAAACCTCAATCTCATGCAAAGGTTTGCGAACCCCTCCTTAAATTGTCCGCTTTGATTTTCAGTGTATCAGCACATCATCGGGAACACACACTATTGGTAGAGCTAT
The DNA here is from genome assembly GCA_019802435.1 of Corydoras maculifer. Lineage (NCBI taxonomy): Eukaryota > Metazoa > Chordata > Actinopteri > Siluriformes > Callichthyidae > Corydoras > Corydoras maculifer. The sequence goes on from JAFMOD010000195.1 coordinate 470,554, forward strand.
ACATTACATATACACTCAGAATAGAAAGCGCAGGCTTATATACCTTTTTCGGTGTACAATGTCTGTCACTGGGACAGTTCTTTCAAAAGTTCCTTGATTTACTGACTGTGAATATATATATAATTTGTATATGTATACAGTATGTACCTGTTTTACCCGCAGAAAGTACATCTTACCTTAGTGTTTATTCTTTGCAATTAAACCAGTTTTAACTCCTTTGAGGTTTTAATGACATTTTGGCTCATTTATTCAGAACCTAGTTTAGGTGATTGTCACTGAATGAGGAACTAGCAAGCTCCACTCTAGTAAAGGTGTTGGATAGGGTTGGGATTAGGGCTCTGTGTGTGCCAACCAACATTCTCCACCCTAATCTCACCAGCGATGCCTTCAGTAGTCTGTGTGAGTGAGCGTGATTTGCACCCTGTCCTGGTTGTATCTGCCCAGCTTCCAAAATGTTCTCCCCTGGATGGGCATAGAGAACCCCCCACGACATTTGGATAAGATTAATTGGAAGATAAGGTGATTTGTTATGATTGATTTATCTGTTAGTATCCCTTTATTGGAGGGATATATAAGGCGGCACGGTGGCTCAGTGGTCAGCATGTTCGCCTCTCAGCACTAGGGATTCCTGGTTCCAATCCAAATCTGGGATTTTCCTTCGGGTTCTCCGGTTTTCTCCCACAGTCCAAAAACATGGATCAAGGTCAATTGAATTCTCCAAATTGCCCCATATAGTGTGTCTGTGTGAGTGAGTGTGTGTCCAGTGATACACAGTCCTGGGTGTATCTGCCCAGCACCCGAAACGTTCTCCCCTGGATGGGCATGGGGAACCCCCCCGCAACCCTAGTAGAGGATAAAGCAGAAGATAATGGATGGAGGGATATAAAAGATATGTTTTTAAATACTGATTTAATAAGAACTGATTTAAAGGGTTACAAAGAAAGCTTTTTTTTTTCTTTCTTTCCCCAATAAGTAACTGTAATGTTACTATATCCATTCTTGCATTTATGGAACATCTGTCTGCCTGGCCTCCACAGGTATTTATTCTAACATGAGGAAGGAAACTGTTTATATAAATAATTCCTCCCTTACCAAACTCTACCGCTTAAAACCGATCGGAAGGTCCCTGGTTCGATTCCCGGATCCCGTGAAGTACTGTGGCTGACGTGCCCTCAGGCAAAGCACCTAACCACAGTTGCTCCCCGTGTACGGTATACAAGGCTGCCTCTTTTTTTTTATTTTTTTATTTTTATTTTTTATTTTTTTAATCTTTGTTTCCCCCTGCTTTGTTTCCACCACTAGAGGCAAAGACCAAAATCTACCATCACAGAAAGGGCTACAAGGCAAGAAAATAGAACTTGAGATTTCCCTATACACCTCCCTGAAGGCTAGTTCCTCTTAAATAAGGCTTCTAGAACTCTGTGGTTTAAATGCCCCTCTTACTTTTACAACCTGCTTGGAAATCTTGTTTGCTCCTGTGATGGGAGGTAATGGTCTACTGGTGTTCCCTCCATTTAATGCTTTAATGATGCTTATCCAATCTTAGAAGGTTTTGTATGACAGGATGGTGGCGAATGATTTATCTACTTGCTTTTGTATCCAAAAGAATGGAACCAACAGCCTGCCATGCTTCATCAGTCCACCTGCTATTTAACACAATCAGAACCATTAGGCTGAATCATGTGGTTTGAGGCTTTTATTTTGAATTAGGCTTCATATCTGTGGTCTGGTTATTTAATTTTTCTTACTGTACCTGAAATATCACACATTCAGTTTAGATGCGGGGGGCATGGTGGCTTAGTGGTTAGCGTGTTTTCCTTTCAGCACTAGGGATTCCCGGTTCGAATCCCCATCTGGGTGGAGTTTCCATGTTCTCCCCGTGTCAGTGGGTTTCCTCGAGTTCTCTGGTTTCCTCCAACAGTCCAAAAACATGGCTTTCTCAATTGAATTCTCCAAATTCGGTGTAGTAGCTCAGTGGTTAGCGCATTGGGCTATCAATTTGAAGGTTGGGGGTTCAAATCCCAGGTCCACTGAAGTTACCAATGTGGGTCCTTGAGCAAGGCCCTTAACCCTCATTGGTCCAGGGATGTTGTGATTAACCCTGTGCTCACCTTATAAGATTGCTTAATGCCCAAATGTAATGTAAATGTAAATTGCCCCATATAACAGTGTGTTATGGTTATATGGGAAAGAAATCCCTGTGCCCCAACACCCCATATAGAGTGTGTTTGTGTGAGTGTGTGCCCAGCGATAGATTGGCGTCCTATCCTGGGTGTATCTGCCCAGCGCCCGAAACGTTCTCCCCTGGATGGGCATGGAGAAACACCCCCCCCCCCCCCGCGACCCTAATAGAGGATAAGGCAGAAGATAATGAATGGACAGTTTATATGCCTGTTGTCTTCAAAGTAATGGTAATGCAAATTATTAAGATCATAGAGAATCAGAGAATTGCAAGTGTGTTTGTTCTCAGGTTTATCTCAGATCAAATATTTAAAAGCAAACATGGACGTGATCTTTAAGATATTGCGCTTTGGTTTCCTTTTGAACTGATGCTGGCTGTGTTCTGAGAACAAACACAACATACAGATTTAATAACTGTTCTGTCACTGTTAGAAACTGTTCTGAAACTGCAGTGCAGTGCTCTCAGTGCTGGGGATCTAGGTTCAGTTCTCGATTAAGGCCCTTTATTTATTAAAAATAAAAAAATCCCAGACAAACTTTCATTGATTTTTTATTTCTCAACAAAAATGTACATGGTAACCAGTGCAAAGGAGAACATGCAAATTTGCAAAGAGGGAACATTTCAGGATCACCCTGCAGACCTTATTGATAATAAAATTTTTATTTGTAAGCGCGTTCCTTCTGTTTATGAACCAGGTGAGGGACTGTTACCCTCAGATTTTGAACCACTCACTCACTCACACCATCTTCAAATCCATTTTGCCCCTCAAGCCAAACTCTGCGAAACCTGACCACATAGACCTAAATAACTCTAACTATACATTCACTATAAGCATACACACTTTATTGTTAACCTTTTATTAAACTTCATCCAGAGTTCAGATTAAAACCACTGCACATGGAGCTTAAGCAAGACCTTGGAATGCAGACCAGCCCCAGAGTTTGTTCGTTGTTTACACTCCTCTGAAAGTGCAGGCTGCAATTATAACCACAACTTTACAATTCACTTTTATAGACTGTGTGAGAGTGCAAGTGGGTCTCCGTTGCTCTGACGGCGCCTCCGTCAGGGTTCTGTGGGGTCGAGATGGTGCACAGCATCATGCATTGTTGTGTTCTGCTATTGCTTTGGGTTGGATAATAAACCTGACGGGGTGGGGGGTGCTGCAGCTGAGTGTGGGGCTTCTGGTGCCGAATCCCGAATCGGCTCCTGGGTTAACCTTGAGTCGTATGTGAGTGTGTTCCAGTTCTGCTGTAGGCTGCTTCTGTCCTTTTGTTCTGCTGCTTATAATGCCTGATTCTTGACCTTGTGTGTGTGGTACAGACACTGCCGACTTGCAAGACTTATATTTAGCATTTGTTCCATCTCTCTCACGTATGCATAACCCACACAGCTGCATTTTTAGCAACTGTCACCAAAACCGGTGCTGCTCCCAAACCCTCATGCATGCTTCTTTTATTGCTTCTCTAAAACACATAAACACACTGGACTTGGGCTGGGCTCTGTAATTTAGCCTTTTTGACACAGAACATGCTTTAAACCCCATTTTTAGAAAATTGTTCTTAACCTCTTCCCCATTTTCCTTCACTCGCGATGTTCAAGTTCATCCAGCACGGACGCTGAGCTTCTGTCTCATCTCTGTGTTATGAAGTTCAAGTAATTTAATTATATAGCGCTTTTTAAAACAGTACATTGTCACAAAGCAGCTTTACAGAATGAAAAGCCTTTAAACCCCCAAAGAGAAAGCCAAAGCGACAGTGGCAAGAAAAAACTCCCTGTTATGTTGTATTTAAGGAGGTAACCTTGGGAGGACCCAGACTCAGTGAGGGACTCATCCTCCTTAAGCGGCCAGGCAGCAACAACAGTATGATACAGATTTCTGCACAAACTTCTTACAAACGGTGGACATTGATTTTGAGTAAATCACCAACGTGCCAAATTACAACTCCTCATATCGAAGCCTTCCCCGTTTGTCATCGAAGCAGCTTTAGATTTTTGTTCCCTTCAGTCTGATGTTCCTGTTAACAGTGATTTATACCTCAGTGTTTATGAGGAGCTGAGTCACTACATGCTTGATAAGAGCTGGAGGAGCTATGATAGGATCTGACACGCCTAATGAGGGGGATGCCGACATGGGTTGGGGGTCTGTGGCCAAGGAGACGGTCAGGAATGTTTTTGGTCAGGTCAGCTTTGGTTGCTATGGTTTTTAATAGTTTTGTAATCCTGTTTCAGCTTCCTTTTTTTTTTTTTTTTTTTTTTTTTTTTTTTTTTTTTTTTTTTTTTTTTTTTTTTTTTTTTTTTTTTTTTTTTTTTTTCCCTCTCTATTCTTCTTCTTTCTTTTTTTCCCATATATAAATAATTCCTACGGAAGTCGGCACGGTGGCTTAGTGGTTTAGCATGTTCTCCTCTCAGCACTAGGGATTCCCGGTTCGAATCCCCATCTGGGTGGAGTTTGCTACATCCCTGCCTGCGGATCATATTGTAGTATTGTTTTAATCTGACAAATGGGGGGGGGGCATGGAAAGTTTGCTGCGTGAATGACACAAAAAAAAAAAAAAAAACTTTTTGTATTTTCTATATGAATAAAATGACTGAATACATTTAACCCAACAATTCATTTAATCACCGTGAAAGGAAGTTCGTAAACGTCTGAGCTTAATCATAATGAATAAACTTTACAGTGAGACACAGACTGACAGCTGATTTCTAATCTGGAATTTAAGTGATTGCATTCTAGCATATATGTTTGTGGAAAGCCATTTGGGTCATATTTCATCTTCTTTCGACACATTTGTCTTCAATAAAAGGTTTCATGGCAGAGGTTCGTGTCAGACCTTTGGATATTCTTTTCATTTTTTTTATTGCTTAATAATGTAGCATGGCTTAGTGCTTAGCATGTTCTCCTCTCAGCACTAGGGATTCCCGCTTCGAATTCCCATCTGGATGGAGTTTCCATGTTCTCCCTGTGTCTGTGTGGGTTTCCTTCGGGTTCTCCGATTTCCTCCCACAGTCCAAAAACATGGATCTAGGTCAATTAAATTCTACAAGTTGCCCCATATAGAGTGTGTCTGTGTGAGTGAGTGAGTGTGTGCCCAGCGATAGATTGGCGCCCTGTCCTGGGTGTATCTTCCCAGCACCCGAGACAACAACCCTCGCGCGACCCTAGTAGATGGACAGTTCCAGTGACCTGCACATAGCTTTGTCTTGTCTGATTGGGTGAAATAAGCATGCAGCTTGCAGATGATGTGACCGAGAGCTGATTGGTCTCGTTGTCTCTGTTTTCCCGTCACTGTAGTTGCACTGCTGCACCTTTAAGCAGCAGAAAACCGGTTTGTTCGTGTGTGTCATCCCTCTTTCACACACACCTTCTATCACTCCTCCAAAAACACATTCATCATGTACCGAATCTCTTCCTCCTCCATCATTAACCTGCCGGAAGACGGAGAGCGGAGGATGACAGTTGATTTGTCACCAGCTCGCTCGCTCACTCGCGCTCCTCACTCCGCTCTGGCGTCATGGACAGAGGTGTTTAATCTTGCAGTGACAAAAGGAAACCAACCGATTCCATTTTCACCTCCAAGTAATGATGATGATGATGATGATGACATCAAAGCATAAAATAGAAACTGCTAAAACGAGCGGCGCCACCGATCCGTCTCATTGTGAAGGTAATCGTCCAACGTTAAACTCGTCACATGGTTCTTGTTGAACTTGCTTCATTCCCGTTTAAGTCTGCTTTGCTGTGGATTAGTTCCAGTGGCTTTGGTTTCACTGAATGTCTGAGATTGAGATGCTGCCAGCAAGGCTTTTATTTTGTAAGCTTGTGACTCAAGTGGGTGCCAGTTTATATTGATAAGCCGACATTAGCTTCTGTATCATTTCCGTTTTCACCTCAATGAAAATGATTCTGTACATGCGGAGATGTTATACCTCCTCTACTGTCCACAGACTATAATAGAACGTTGTTTTTTTCGAGTTTAAGAACACTCCTGTAAATTGTTGGATCATTTAAGATTCCACAAATACATTCAAGTGAGAAATGTTTGAACACTGAAATTTAGTGAAAACACTTTTTATTCAGATCTAAAGCTGGTTTAAATATGTCCATAGTGTTGGCTGAGCTACTTCAAAAATGTAGTGAACTAAGCTTTTAGTTACTCAACAATAAATTAAGCTTCACTGCACAAAATCTACCACCCAAAGAAGTTTTGCAAGCAAAGGTACACATATGACAAACATAACCTAATTAATCTAATGTCGGATCAATTTTAAGTGACTGACAGTATATAGGGCGGCACAGTGGCTTAGTGGTTAGCACGTTCGCCTCTCAGCGCTAGGGATTCCTGGTTCAAATCCCCTGGGTGGAGTTTTCATGTTCTCCACATGTCTGCGTGGGTTTCCTCCGGGTTCTCCGGTTTCCTCCCACAGTCCAAAAACATGTATCAAGTCAATTGAATTCTCCAAATTGCCCCATATAAGAGTGTGTCTGAGTGAGTGTGTGCCCAGCGATGGATTGGCGCCCTGTCCTGGGTCTATCTGGCCGGCGCCCGAGACGTTCTCCCCTGGATGGGCATGGGGATATATATATATGATGAAAACTGCATGTAAGCTTTAAAAAAATAATAAAATTTAAATTAAAAAAATTCCTTTGATCAGAGAAGGTAGATAAACTCTTAGACAGGTTATTACTGCCCCCTTTGTCAGCGTTTCCACTGCAGGTCAGCATGAGTTAACATTTCTTCAGAGCCTCCTGCAGTAGTGAAATAAATGAGTCACCTGAATGTGGGTGTCAGTGTTAAGTGTTTTAGACGACAGCCGTTTGGTTTTGGGATTGTAAAGCACTCTTTTAAACATACATTTATTCTCTAATGATTCAACAAGGGTCATATGTTTTTGCACATTAGAACAGATTGATGGTTCAGTATTCTGAAACATGACTGAGATACGACTTTTTTTCCCCTTCTCTCGCTCTCTCTCTCTCTTTGATGGAAGATCTTTGTTAAAATGATATGGAGCTAAAATCATAGCACTAAAATGCAGCCCTAATTGTTTGAGCACCATGCTTTACTGTTGCCTTTCAGCCAGCAGGAAGCAAATCTTTTCCTCCCAAAATTTTAGATCGGTCGACCGATGCTTCTTAGAGATACCTTTCCAAATCAGGGTTTCAAAATTGGCCCAAATCCTGAAACCTAGTGTGTTTATATACATATATATTTATATGGCGCAATTTCCTTTTTTTTTTTTTTTTTTTTTTTTTTTTTTTTTTTTTTTTTTTTTTTTTTTTTTTTTTTTTTTTTTTTTCCCCTCTTCACATCATTGTTCCTCATTCTCAAGCCCCCCTGCACCATTCTCACCTGCATGAGAGCGCAGCCTGGAAGCAGTTTAGTGCAGGGTTTAATTAAAACTGAATAAATCCTGCATATGAAAAAGCTTCCTTAGTCAACAGGATACCCCTTTATCTCCCAACCAACTGCAAAATCCCGTTTGATGTACCCGCCGGCTCACGTCTCATCAATCCAGGAATCAAAGTGCCTCTTCATCTTCTCTGGCTCTCTCATCCTCTCTTTCAGCCTAATACTCTTCCGCAGCTTCTCCCATCTCATTTCCTTTCTTCATTACCGCTGACTCGAACTGTTTAATGGAAAACCTGGAACTTTAAACTGCCTTATACTTCAGACTTGTTCAAGAGCGTGGATTGAAATGGTATTCAATACGCTCGCACTCTGACGTATGTGAACAGCAGACCTTCTGTCATGTAGAGGTGTGGTGTTAAGCTTGCGTGTTATTGTAAGGTTAACCAAAAAGTGTTCTGGAGTGTGGCTGTAAAATTAAGCCGGAGTTATATTTCATAGCTTAAGGGCAGTGAGGACTCGGTGGGTAAATTAATGGGCTACAGAACAGAAGGTTGGTAGTTTAAACACCCATTACTGCCAATCTGCTACAGTTCAGCCTTTAGGCAGAGTCTTTAACCTTCATTTGCTTGGAACATGTAATAGAAAAACCTCTTCAGTTCCGCTGAAAACATTGAGGTTGAAATTTGTAGAAGTAAAGGATTCAAGGATTTTTATTGTCACATCACCTAGTACTGGGGTTCTGGTCAGTGAAAAACTTATGAGCAAGCACCCACAACTGTGCAAAAAAGCGAAAGTAAAATGTCGGATGCTGATTCTGGTCAGTGTCCTTGGTTCTGATCAGTGGTCATTTGTGTATTTAACTTACGGTCAGGGTGCTTTTACACCATAAGGCCAGTTTTGTTGTGTTGCTGTGGCAGGAGTGTATACGGACAGATGAGGACACCCTGGGGTTAGGATGTTGGACTTGAAGTTTGGGGGTTCAAATCCCACAGCTTCCAATGTGGGTCATTGTGCACGACCCATAACCTCTTATTATAACGCAGTATTTCCGGTCAGTCTGAATGTCCAGCCGTGACATCATTGACAATAACACACACCTTTGAGTATTTTACATTCATATCAATGTGTGATAAACAAAACATTTCAATCCTAAAATACAGATTAATATAAACAGTAAGCCGACTCCCCGATGAGCACTAAACTGTTTTTATAAACTGTGTTCTGTAATGATGGCTTCTTTTTTTTTTTATTATTGTTACAAAGCCAGTATCCTGTTACTCGGATTCAATGTTCACTTTAAAAACCTTTTATTTTTATTATAGTGTGTTTTGTAACCACTTTATAAAAAAAAATAAGGTACTCAAGGTTGTGTATTCATTATCTTCCGCTTTATCCTCTACTAGGGTCACTGTGGGGTTCCCCATGCCCATCCAGGGGAGAACGTTTCGGGCGCTGGGCAGATACACCCAGGACAGGGTGCCAATCTTTCGCTGGGCACACACTCACACGTACATACACACTCTATGGGGCAATTTGGAGAGCTCAATCAAATTGATCCGTCTTTGACTGTGGGAGGAAACCAGAGAACCCAGAGGAAACCCATGCGGACACAGGGAGAACATGAAAACTCCGCCCAGATAGGGATTCGAACCAGGAATCCCTAGCGCTTAGAGGAGAACATGCTAACCACTAAGCCACCGTGCCGCCCAGGTTGTGTATTATTGTGAATAATTCATGGGAAATTATTGTCAGACCGCTTTTCCGTGACTTATTCACAATAATGCACAAGCTCAACTGTCTTATTGCTCTAGAGATGCTGTATCATGGCTGACCCTGTTCTCTGAGCCCAACTATCAGCTAGAATACCGTTAAGAACCCAAGCCCTGAATAAATAACAGGGTTGAGTAAGAGCGCATTGAGTGTGAAAACTACCCGATCAAACACACAGCGCTTCCCACTGCAGAGCCAGCCCCTCCCCCACCCCAAACTGGAACAGCTGACGGAGAAAATGACATCACAATGTATTTTGATTCCTTATTAATTTACTTCTGCCTTTCCAAATATGCAGTTTTTCTATATCTAGTACATTCCTGCCACCAGAGGTTCCAGTCCATCAGTTCGCCGTATAGACTTTAATTAGGAGATAAGGATTCTGTTTTTTTTTTTTTTGTATGTTTAACAGAATCTTAATTACCCCATTTAAAACTTCAGCCATCTGTTAACAGATAGAATGGCCTCCTTTCAACCAGACGAGCGCCGACACACATGACTGGTTTGATTTGTCGAGCAGCTTCACGTGTCATATAAAACTTTTTAACGTTTTTGAGACTTTAGGCTTGAATCATTATATCGGCGAAATCGACAAAAGTCTAAAATCCAGCAGAGCAGCTCGCGTCCAGCGTTGTTTTATAAAGTGGTTCAGTTTAAATCTCATTTTTAATGCACGCAGGCAGATCCTGGTGAATGATGGTTTAATGGTTGATGGTATGTTCAATTTTGCAGCAGCTCTGATCACTGACCTGATTATGCCTGATTACCTCAGTCCTCTGTGCAGCAGCTGGGGTAAAGAACTGTCTGAGTGTGCAATAATTAAAAAGGGGTTTACATCAGTGTTATTTATACCTATGCAGTTTTTACTCCATATTTAGTTAGGGCTGCAACAACGAATTGATAAAATCGATTATCCAAAGTATCGATAATGAATTTCGATTCGTGGGGTCGCGCAATTTCCGCGTTACTAGCAAACGGGAAGCCTTGTGCATGGTGTGCAAAGCAGCCACATATGTCTCCGTGTCCAATGGACTTTTCACACAAGAGGTATTTGTTTGTTAATTATTTTTTTCAATAGCTGTTTGTTAATTAGTTCATTGTTAATGAATTTTTTTCCAATAGGCTACAGAACAGACAATATTTGGTTCATTACTGAGGGCAGCTGAGTATCATGTTATTTGGAGTTGACTTTTGTTGTTAAGTGAGGGATGTTTAGATGATTGATGAATTTTACTGAAAAACAGCCATCTTTGGATAAAAGCGTCTGCTAAATAATTAAATGTAAATGTAAAGACATGGATTTAAAAAAAAATAAATAAATAAATGAAAAAAATCCGTTTCATCGATTAATCGAAAAAATAATCGATCGATTAATCGATTTTCAAAATAATCATTAGTTGCAGCCCTAATATTTAGATATTTATTGCATTGCTGGGTTTCTTGCTGCACTGTGTAATTTTCCCTGTGGGATAAAGAGACGTTCAGAAATCAGCAGAATATCAACAGGACCTTAATGAGGAGCATCACCTTCTAATCTGCATCACCTTAATGTTGTCTTTCTGTGTGTAGATCATTGGTGGAGGATGACGATGCTCATATGAAGGTGTCTCTTGGCTGTGGTGAGATGGGGCTCTCTGGCCACTTGCAGGCCTCCAAGACGGGCAACACTCGCTTCTTCACCAGTAACACTCACAGCTCCATTGTCTTACAGGTTAGTACCATCATGTATGCCTTTAATGTGTTCTGTATGTGTTCTGTTTGCTCTGGTAGAAGTACTTGCCCCCTCAAGAACGTAGGTCTTGTGTGGCGTCTACATGTCCCCATTTGGAACCTTAAATTTGCTGTAATGAGACGGTGTGAGCACTTGTTTCCATTTCATTCACATGTCCGTGTCTAAATAAATGGAAAGGATCTTTTAATTAAATGAACAATTAGATACATGGGCGGCACGGTGGCTTAGTGATTAGCATGTTCTCCTCTCAGCACTAGGGAGTTCGAATCGAATCCCAATCTGGGTGAAGTTTCCATGTTCTCCCCGTGTCCGCGTGGGTTTCCGCCGGGTTCTCCGGTTTCCTCCCACAGTCCAAAAACATGGATCAAGTCAATTGAATTCTCCAAATTGCCCCATGTAGAGTGTGTTTGTGTGAGTGAGTGTGTGCCCATCGATGGATTGGCGCCCTGTCGTGTATCTGCCCAGCACCTGAAACTTTCTCCCCTGGATGGGCATGGGACCCCCCCCCCCCATTTGACCCTAAAATAGGATAAAGCGGAAGATTATGAATGAATGAATTAGATACATTAAAAGGTAAATGAGACGATAATGGAGAACATTCTCGCAGCATTGTGCGCGGGGTCAACTAATTATCTGCTGCATCACGTCGAGATCGGGGCCAGAACATGACCATCTGCCTGCATGGGCATCCTGCCACGCCGATCTGTGTGAAGGTCGCCGGTGTAGCCTGGCATCCTGACACACATTTCCGTGCATTTCCACAGATACCCGTCGAGCCTTCATCACCGTCTTCGTCGTCATGGCCGTGTTTTACGAGCGAGGCTTATTGGCACCTGCAGGTTGCCCAGCATATAGGGCAGCGTGGCGTGAAGTAGGATTATTTTACATTATTGAGGCAAGGTTGCAGGAAGGATGGAGACAGGAGGGGCGTTTATCATGTGGGAACTTGAGAGAAATCAATGTGGCATTTTGGTGTGTGTGAGAGAGAGAGAGAGAGAACTGGCTGCCCTCTGGCTGATTTTTAAAGCTTAGTGAGGATGTCGGCACTCAGCAGCACTAACGCCAGCGTATTGCATGTCCTCACTTCTGACAGTTTCCGTTGCTGTTGTCCATCGATTACTTTGTTGATGCATAGACCGCCGTCAGTAGGGTGACTGCACAAAGCGGGACGGTCCTGCAATTTCGTTCCTTTTCACGCGTCACGCAAATTGAGACGTTGTCCTGCATTCATTCATCCATTATCTCCCGCTTTATCCTCTATTAGGGTCGCGAGGGGTTCCCTATGCCCATCCACGGGAGAACGTCTCGGGCGCTGGGCAGATACACCCAGGACAGGGCGCCAATCTATCACTGGGCACACACTCACTCACACACTCACACTCTATATGGGGCAATTTGGAGAACTCAATTGACTTGATCCATGTTTTTGGACGGTGGCAGGAAACCGGAGAACCCGGAGGAAACCCACGCGGACACGGAAAGAACATGGAAACTCCACCCAGATGGGGATTCGAACCGGGAATCCCTAGTGCTGAGAGGAGAACATGCCAACTACTAAGCCACCGACGTTGTCCTGCATTTTTATTGAAATTCAGACTGCAGTTTCGAAATGTGTGTTTTATAATCTGCCCTTAGATGTCTGTGTTGTCTGTTATCGGAGGAGAGGTGGACTGTTTGAATGCCAACCAATCGTGAACGCGGACGCATGTTAAGGGCACGCCCACCATTACATTTACATTTACATTTGGTCATTTATTGGACGCTTTTATCCAAAGCGACTTACAAGGTGAGCACAGGGTTCATCACAACATCCCTGGAGCAATGAGGGTTAAGGGTCTTGCTCAAGGACCCACATTGGTAACTTCAGTGGACCTGGGATTTGAACCCCCAACCTTCAGATTGATAGACCAACACCCTAACCACTGAGCTACTGCGCCACCAACAAAAACAACGCAAATCACATCAGACAGCACTGGCATGCGGCACGAGTTCTGGAGGAAAGAGGTGAACACGACCCATACAGCTAAAACACCCTCTCTGATGTGGTGTTTGGGGTCTCTGTTAGAGAGGAAAGCAGATTAAGGAACTGTGTTCTGTTTGATTGTACTGAACACAGTCGGGTGTTTGAATTTGAGAATCACTTACTATGTTTTCTTACGTTAGAGAAAGTTGCATTTAAATAAGATTATATTTATTTTATATATTATGTATGTTTATATTAAAAAAGTTATATATGCAGGGCAGCATGGTGGCTTAGTGGTTAGCATGTTCTCCTCTCAGCACTAGGGATTCCCGGTTCAAATGCCAATCTGGGTGGAGTTTCCATGTTCTCCCCGTGTCCGCATGGGTTTCCTCCGGGTTCTCCGGTTACCTCCCACAGTCTAAAAACATGGATCAAGCCAAGTGAATTCTCCAAATTGCCCCATATAGAGTGTGTTTGTGTTGGTGTGAGTGTGTGTCCAACGATAGATTGGCTCTGTCCTGGGTGTATCTGCCCAGTGCCTGAAACGTTCTCCCCTGGATGGGCATGGGGACCCCCTAGTAGACCCTAGTAGAGGATAAAGCGGAAGATAATGGCTGCAAGTTATATACACATATAAAAAGGAAATGACGTTCCTGTATTTCTCCGAACAGTATATCACATTAAAGAACTGTCTGTTCTGTTTAATTGTACATTTTTATTTGCAGTCGGTCATGTGCTTAAGGGGCAGAGTAGAGATGTTACTTTTTTTAAGTTATTTTAGACGCCCTTGATGCATTGGTGTCCCACACAAACATAGTCATTGTCCCACATCAGGTGAATTGGAATCTAGTCGCCCTTAGCCGTCAGACTTTGTTACTGTGATAACAGAATAAAATGTAAAATTTTTTTTTGAATGGGCAGCTTGGTGGCATTGTGCTTAACACGCCTCTCAGCACCGGGGATTCAGATTCGAATCACAATATCTTTTTATTTTATTATTTCTTTATTTTCTTTCTCTTCCTCCATTTTATATAACGGGCGGGCGGGTTAGCTAACGGGCGGGTTGGCTCAGTGTTTTGGGTGTTGGGCTATCAATCAGAAGGTTGGGGGTTCAAATCCCAGGTCCACTGAAGTTACCAGTGTGGGTCCTTGAGCAAGACCCTTAACCCTGATTGCTCCAGGGATGTTGTGATGAACCCTGTGCTCACCTTGTAAGTCGCTTTGAATAAAAGCGTCCAATAAATGATCCAATTTAATTTTAATTTAATATAAATATACACACTGAGTGAAGTCCCCATTTAAGTTGTTTTTGTGTGTTTGTCTGTTTGAGAAAGTGTGTGCCTACTGATGGCTTGGCACCCTGTCCTGGGTGGATGACCCCAACCCCCCACCTCGACCCCAGTATAGGATTAAAAGGAAAATAATGAGATGAGAGTGGAAATGGGGATCTAGGTCACTATATATATATATATATATATATATATATATATATATATATATATATATATATATATATATATATATACTTCATGGGAAGGAGGTGTGGCTTTCTGCACGGCCCAGTTGCTATTTTGTACCTTTCCATTTGTGTTTCTACCTTTTGCTTTTATGGCCCCTCTACCCATCCATCATGAAGGAGGTGAAGCATATTTGCTTAAGCACCCTTGAGGTGTGGCCTCGGTTTAAATCACCAAATAGAAGGAGGCATGACCTGACGTGTGTGTGATGGAGGGCGTGAGAGTGCAGAGGGATTGATGGTGCATAATGAAGTATTGAAACTGAGCTCCGTGTTCTCTCGCGGGTTATTGGCCACTTAATCAGGGTTTAATTGAATCAATATTAATCAGTGAAGATTCAAACGTGACTGTGATCAGATACTTTGACAAGAACGTTGTGTTAATTCCAGTTCTGCAGTTTGTCACACACACACACACACACACACACACACACACACACACACACACGTCTGTTCTGGTAATGGAGGTGAAGGCCAATGAGCTGTCATCGTGTGAGCTCCGACTTCCTTTCGACTCTAGCACTCACACTGGAGCTTGACTTCTGTAAGTGTGATGGAATCTTTATAAATTTGAAAAATTCACTAAAAATATTTAAATGTCAGTGTGGCGGCAGCATGGACGTATGGATTGGGGGGTGGAACCAAGACCATTGGGAAGATAATAAAGGCAGGGTCCTCTAGTAAAGGAGCATCTTCTGATAGTCGGTGTGTAGGTGTTTAAAGAGAGCTGATGCTCGGAGTGTGGGGTCAGTAAGCAGTGGTACCAAGAACGTGGTGGCGGCATTGGAAGTGACCGCTATGATCAATTTTCCAATTCACCTTGAAGCCATGTTTTTGGACTGTGTGAGGAAACCTAAGAACCCAGAGGAAACCCACACAGGGAGAACATGTTCCTGTGCCTGATGAATCCTGTTGCTGATCCTCTTTGTGTTCCAGCATGTGACTGTCTTCAATAAAAGTAACTATACTCAAACTATTCTGAGTAGATTATGCTGAAGCTGCATTGGTGGAACAGAGGATTGAACCGGGGACTTGTAGGTTACAGACCGTTTTTTTTAACTACAAGCCAATGACTGCCTCACTGAGTTTTTATTTTATTTTATTTTTTATTACTAACAAATTTAATTAATAAATTTATTATTATTTTTTATTATTATTATTATTATTATTGGCGGCATGGTGGCTTAGTGGTTAGCATGTTCTCCTCTCAGCGCTAGGGATTCCCGGTTTGAATCCCCATTTGGGTGGAGTTTCCATGTTCTCCCCGTGTCTGTGTGGGTTACCTCCGGGTTCTCCAGTTTCCTCCCACAGTCCAAAAACATGGATCAAGTTAATGGAGTTTTCCAAATTACCCCATGTAGAGTGTGAGTGAGTGTGTGCCCAGCGATAGGTTGGCGCCCTGTCCTGAATGTGTCTGCCCAGCGCCCGAAACGTTCTCCCCTGGATGGGCATGGGGAACCCCCCCCCCCCCCCCCGTGACCCCAATATATAGGATTAAAGCGGAAGATAATGAATGAATGAATTATTATTATTTTCGTATTATGAGTTTGGTCACAAAGTCTTTTCTCAACCACAAACAATAAAATAAGGAGGGAGGTGGTTTAGGGTAAGGTTTTTTTATTTATTTATTTTTTTAATTATTATTATTATATTTTTTTTATTATTATTATATTCGTTATTATGAGTTTGTTCACCGAGTCTTTCCCCAACCACAAACAATCGAATCAGGGGTGGGGGGATCTCCAATGTACCCATAAGCATGTATTTGGTGTGTGGATGAAAACCTTTCTAAACACAGGGAGAACACGCTAACTCCACCTTCATTTGCCCCAATCAGGAATCAAACCTCTGCACATTAAACCTTTATAGGATGTACTTAATGCTTATGTATGAAAAGGTCATTTAGTATAAAATGGATTTAAAGTGTCCTAACCATGAAATAAACGTAGCACACATTCGATTTGGGGACTTCAAAGTTTCTGTCCAATAATATGACAATAGACCAGAAGAGAGCTCGTTGGGCGGGTGCTGCTTCATGGACTAATGCTCCCACAGCTCCTGACCTAACATTCCATAAATTAGCTGGAAATGTTTTATTTATCAGCCGTGTGAGCGCTGAACGGTACAGTGTACACTGCTGAGTCTGTACATTGTGCCCTGTAATGAGGAAGTGCTGAGGGAACTGGACTCCCACTGTAATTTACTGCTTATTGTTCAGCTTTCACTTTGCTTTGCTTCACTCTGGATTTATTTATTCTGGAGATTTTTAACTGCTCTGTACGTCGGAATCCATTCATGTCCTTGGCATTATTATTGATATTTATTTTGCGTTTCATAGGGTTTCGACCAGTTAAGAATAGAGGGTCTGCTCTGTGATGTCACGTTGGTAGCGGGGGACGGTGATGAGGCGTTTCCTGTCCATCGAGCCATGATGGCATCATCCAGTGACTATTTTAAAGCCATGTTCACAGGTGAGCAGAAGGTTTATTATGGATATGCTTCAACAATATTCAACAATGATGTATGTAGACAATACCAATCAAATTTAGGACACGCCCCCTTCTTGCTTTGTGTCCAAGCTACAGTAGCAGACAGTTACTGTATTTATTTATATATATATATATATATATATATATATATATATATATATATATATATATATATATATATACACACACACACACACTATATACACACACACATATATACAGTGCGTCCGGAAAGTATTTACAGTGCTTTACTTTTTCCACATTTTGTTACGTTACAGCCTTATTTTAAATTGTAATAAATTAATCTCTTTTCTCAAAATTCTACACAAAATACCCCATTATGACCATGTGAAAAAAGATTTCTTAAGAGTTTTGTAAATTTATTAAAATTAAAAAACAAAAATCATATTCATATAAGTATTCACAGCCTTTGCTTAATACTTTGTAGAATTGTATGGTTATGATTTTAATAATAGGCTTGTAGTATTTTTGGTTAAGGTTTGGGTTAAGTCTATATTAAGTCCCTACAATTCATAAAATGTGTGTTTCTACAAGTCAGTTCAATGGCTGAGTGATGATGATGATAATAATAATAATCATAATGATGGTGGTTAAATAAAAAGTAGTAAATCATTTAAAGACTGTATTGTATTTTTAATGTAATTGCAATGTATTTTAATATCAGTTAAAAAGAAAACACATTTTATACAGTGTTTTTAATGAAGGTGAAAGGTACGTTTTATTTTTTAACAATACTTTAAAAAGTCCCAACCTTCTGTCTGTGTTCTCTCAGGGGGGATGAAGGAGCAGGATCTCATGTGTATAAAGCTGCACGGCGTTAACCGAGTCGGTCTGAAAAAGATTATCGATTTCATCTACACAGCAAAGCTCTCGCTCAACATGGAGAACCTGCAGGACACTCTGGAGGCTGCCAGCTTCCTGCAAATCCTCCCTGTACTCGATTTCTGCAAAGTGTTCCTCATCTCGGGGGTAAGAGTTTAAACACCTGCAGCAGCATGTACCCTCTGTAAAGGTTCTATTCATTAACTCCTAAAAGCCTGGTTTAAAATGTTCCCCTCACTCTGTTTTATTTAGGTTCCATTTGTTTAAGGGGGGGAACATGCCAATTTCTAGGGCGGCACGGTGGTTTAGTGGTTGGCATGTTCTCCTCTCAGCGCTAGGGATTCCCGGTTCAAATCCCTGTGTCTGTTGGGTTTCCTCTCACAGTCCAAAAACATTGATTAAGGTCAATTGAATTATCCAAATTGCCCCATATAGTGTGTTTGTGTGAGTGTGTGCCCAGTGATAGATTAGCCCCCCTGTACTGGGTTTATCTGCCCAGTGCCCGAACCAATCTCCCCTGGATGGGCAAGGGGAACCCCCCCCCCGCGACCCTAGTAGAGGATAAAGCGGAAGATAATGGATGGATGGATGCCAATTTCTACGACATAAGGTCTTATATAGATTATTTAGTTATCATGTTATGTTATTGATACCTCACTGGTAAATGATAACTAATTCTATGTATTAGTTGGTATACCAGCAGCTTTATTAGTGACTACGTTTCATAAACAGCGTAAAAATAAAATTGCAGTAATAAAGCATATATTTTTTTTATTTGTAGTGATTGTTCTCTTTGGGTTCATTTTTAAAGACTTCATATAAATCAGTGAAATTTGGAAACCATCACAATGTGAACAGAAAACATGGCATCAAATTCTGCTTTGCTCAGCAACCGTCCTGTGTTGTGCTTATTCGGTTGTTTCAACGAAGCGAGTCACAGGGGAAATGCCCACGTCGAGTTTGTACAGAAAGGAAGTCGATTATTAGCTGAATTTCACATCAACGTACTGTAAGATATGAGTGTAAATCATTATAACCAGCTCAGTGTCCACATCTACAACATCCTTGCAGCCAATTAATGTTTTATTATCCATCAATCCATTATCTTCCGCTTTATCCTCTACTAGGGTCACGGGGGGGTTCCCCATGCCCATCCAGGGGAGAATGTTTTGGGCGCTGGGCAGATACACCCAGGACAGGGCACCAATCCATCGCTGGGCACACACACTCTATATGGGGCAGTTTGGAGAATTCAATTGACTTGATCCATGTTTTTTGGACTGTGGGAGGAAACCAGAAAACCCGGAGGAAACCCACATGGACACGGGGAGAACATGCAAACGCCACCCAGATTGGGATTCGAATCGGGAATCCCTAGTGCTGAAAGGAGAACATGCCAACCACTAAGCCACCGTGCCGCCCTTTGTATTATTATTATTCATTCATTATCTTTCGCTTTATCCTATATTAGGGTCGCGGTGGGGTTCCCCATGCCCATCCAGGGCGCTGGGCAGATACACCCAGGACAGGGCGCCAATTTATCGCTGGGCACACACTCACTCTATATGGGGCAATTTGGAGAATTCAATTGACTTGATCCATGTTTTTGAACTGTGGGAGGAAACCGGAGAACCTGGAGGAAACCCACAAGGACACGGGGAGAACATTGAAACACCACTAGAGAGTGGGAATCCCAGAGGAGAGGAGAACATGCTAACCACTAAGCCACCGTGCCGCCCTTTGTTGTTTTATTATTATTATTATTATTATTATTATTATTAATATTTGTGGATGTAGTTAGACCGAAAACTTGAGCATGGACATGATCGATAAGGAGTGGGAGGGAGAAGGATGGATAGAAGGGTAGGGGGATGGATGACTTGAGGGAGGATGAAATAAATTCATCCGCATTATTTGAGAAGTTGTTGCTGCTGCTGAATAAATTTGTTCCACCTCTGTTCTCGGTTCTGTGTAGGTGTCGTTGGAGAACTGCGTGGAGGTGGGGCGCATTGCCAGTGCGTACAATCTGGCTGAGGTGGACAAATACGTGAACAATTTCATCTTGAAGAACTTCCCCGCGCTGCTCGGTACGGGGGAGTTCCTAAAGCTGCCGGTGGAACGTCTAGCCTTCGCCCTGTCCTCCAACGGCCTGCGGCGCTGCAGCGAGCTGGAGCTGTTTAAGTCGGCGTGTCGCTGGTTGCGGGCCGAGGACGGACGCATGGAGCACGCGGCGCGCCTCATGAGAAACGTCCGGTTCCCGCTGATGAGTCCGAGTGAACTGATCAACCACGTCCAGACTGTGGATTTTATGCGCACCGACAACGCCTGTGTGAACCTGCTGCTGGAGGCCAGCAACTACCAGATGATGCCCTACATGCAGCCCGTCATGCAATCGGAACGCACGGCCATCCGCTCGGACAGCGCGCATTTAGTGACTTTGGGTGGCGTCCTGCGCCAGCAGCTGGTGGTCAGTAAGGAGTTGCGTCTGTTCGATGAGAAGGCTCACGAGTGGCGGGCGCTGGCTCCCATGGACGCGCCTCGGTACCAGCACGGCATCGCCGTCATCGGGAACTTTCTGTATGTCGTCGGCGGGCAGAGCAACTACGATACCAAGGGAAAGACGGCAGTGGACACAGCGTTCCGTTACGACCCGCGCTACAATCGCTGGATGCAGGTGGCCTGTCTCAATGAGAAGAGGACCTTCTTCCATCTGAGTGCACTTAAAGGGCATCTCTACGCTGTCGGTGGAAGAAACGCTGCTGGAGAGCTCGGTGAGTAAGGGGTTGGTGGAGTAGCAATGAACTCTGTGGTCACTGCGGAACGGTCCGTGGTACCCGTCTCACTGTAGACGGGCCAGATGGCTCATTAACTTGATGCGTACCATTCATCGGTTAAAGAGAACTTGTATGAATGCTGGTTTTGGATCCAGTACCTGATCATTCCATCAAAACCCCACCCATCCAAGCACCTTAAACATACGTTAACTACCGCTTGGTCATTTATTGGACGCTTTTATTCAAAGCGACTTACAAGGTGAGCACAGGGTTAATCACAACATCCCTGGAGCAATCAGGGTTAAGGGTCTTGCTCAAGGACCCACATTGGTAACTTCAGTGGACCTGGGATTTGAACCCTTAACCTTTAGATCTGAACCCACCACTGAGCTACCGCGCCCATCCTCTACTAGGGTTGCAGGGGTGTTCCCCATGCTCATCCACACTCTATAAGGGGCCATTTA
This sequence comes from Corydoras maculifer, assembly GCA_019802435.1. NCBI lineage: Eukaryota > Metazoa > Chordata > Actinopteri > Siluriformes > Callichthyidae > Corydoras > Corydoras maculifer. The sequence goes on from JAFMOD010000195.1 coordinate 491,638, forward strand.
GAGCATTCAAATGACCTTAAATCCATGTTTTTGGACTGTGGGAGGAAACCAGAGAAAAGCCACACAAACACGCGAAGAACATGGAGACTCCACTCAGATCGGGATTCGAACCTGGATCCTCTGCGCGGAGATGAAATAAAGATAAAGATTTAGTATTAATATTCATTCATTCATTATCTTACGCTTTGTCCTATATTAGGGTTGCGGGGGGGGTTCCCCATGCCCATCCAGGGGAGAACGTTTCGGGTGCTGGGCAGATACACCCAGGACAGGGCGCCAATCTATCACTGGGCACACACTTACTCACACACACACACTATATGGGGCGATTTTTAGAACTCAATTGACCTGATCCATGTTTTTGGACTGTGGGAGGAAACTGGAGAACCCGGAGGAAACCCACGCGGACATGGGGAGAACATGGAAACTCCACCCAGATGGGGATTGGAAGTGTCCCTAGTGCTAAGAGGAGAACGTGCTAACCACTAAGCCACTGTGCCGTCCTAGTATCGATATAAAAACAGTTTTAAACATAAGTGGTTTAGTTTTGTTGCTGTACGTTAGTTTCTTACTGGGTTTTTAATGTGAAGGGTAAAGAAACTCTCATTAATATTCATGAGCTGGAAGGGCAGTAAACACAAACAAACGAACTCCTAAATATCCTCTGAGGTTTTTATAAATCAGAGTTTAATGTCATTTATTTGGCTTTTAAAAGCTTATGGACTGATCAGTACTCTGTAGTAAATGCCATGTAAATAAGAGACTGACTAAACCATTTGAAATGGAACTTTTTTCACGTTTTAAATAACATTTCGGTTATATTTACCAATCTCTTTCATGTCTGATTCTTGGATCTGTTTTGTTTGTCTTTGTTTGATGTGAATAATATTCTTAGGACTTAATTGTTACTTCGGGCCTTTGTATTTTTGGGCAGCTGTAGACCTCCCGAGGTCATTGGTCTGGTTGCCATGGTGACTGTTGGAAGTGAAGGTTGCATGCCTGGAGGAATGCAGGCAGTAGATGCCTGTGGTGCGTCGAACCGGGAGAGGATAGTCATTACACGAGCACGCATGCATATCATGCTAACAGGACATAACATTACTTTAACGGTTCGGGGACTCTCCAGCTCTCCTCCCATTAAATTACACGAGCGCTCTCGTCTTCACAACCGCCACAGACCACTGAAGGCCCAGGGCAGTCATACCGAGGTTCCTTCAACCACAGAATAAAAAAAACTTTTGTGTATTTAACTTTTTTTTTTTTAATATATATATATTTACATATACCAAACCACTCATCTCCCTCTTCTTTACACCGCTTCTTCCTGCTTTGCCGCGCCACGTTAACATGTTTTTTGTTACCATGGCGACAGGAGTCATGACAGTCAAGTGGATTTTATTGCATTAAATTAAATTACTTTTATGTTGTTACTCCTCTGACTGCGCTCGGAGAGTGAGGGAGCAGCCTGTGCAGTCTGCAGACGCCAATCCACCAGGATGCAAACACATTTTATATCCAGTTTAGTCTTAAAATGATCTGATTTAAATGCCACACGCTCCATAGGGACAATCAAGTTATTAATTATTCTATTATTATTATTATTATTATAAATTATTATTTCAGTCAGCGGCTTAGTGGTTGGCACATTCGCCTATCAGCACTAGGGATTCCCGGTTCGAATCCCCATCTGGGTGAAGTTTCCATGTTCTCCCCGTGTCCGCGTGGGTTTCCTCCGGGTTCTCTGGTTTCCTTCCACAGTCCAAAAACATGGATCAAGTCAATTGAATTCTCCAAATTGCCCTGTATAGAGTGTGAGTGAGTGTGTGCCCAGCGATGGATTGGTGTCCTGTCCTGGGTCTGTCTCCCCAGCGCCCGAAACGTTCTCCCCTGGATGGGCATGGGGAACCCCACCACGACCCTAATAGAGGATAAAGCAGAAGATAATGAATGAATGAATTATTTCAGTCAAGGGGCGGCACGGTGGCTTAGTGGTTTAGCACGTTCGCCTCTCAGCACAGGGGATTCCCGGTTCAAATCCCCATGTGGGTGGAATTTCCATGTTCTCCCTGTATGTGCATAGGTTTCCTTCCACGGTCCAAAAACATGGATTCAAGGTGAATTGGCTGGTCCAAATTGAGTGAATGTGTGTTTGAAACCTTAGATTTGTTGATCAGTCATTGCTTTCTCTCTCTGCATTAGAGGTTTTTGGTGCTCAGTAAACTAAGGCTGCTTTTAAATTATTGAAATTCTCATTAACTGCTCATGAATTTTTCACTGTATCCCCGTCTAGTTCTAGTTTATTAATAATTTCAACTTTTTAAATCGTTTAATTAAAACAGTTGCATGAGGTTGCGTCCTTGTTTTAAAAAATGTCTAAGCAGATATCATTTTATGAGTTAACATGTACTGGCTACTATAATAGTATAGTTTAACTGGTGTGTGTGTAACATTGTGTGGACCAAAACTTGTTTACATTTGGTCATTACATTTGTCCCAACTTTTATCCAAAGTGATTTGCAAATATCCCAACTTGGTTGTGGTCAGAACACAGGGTTGATACAGCACCCTAGGAGCAATGAGGCTTAAGGGTCTTGCTCAAGGACGCACATTGGTAACTTCAGTGGACTTAGGATTTGAACCCACAACCTTCAGATTGATAGACCAACACCCTAACCACTGAGCTACCACCCCCTCACACACTTGCACACTGTTTACACACCTCCACTCATGTAGTATGGTTAACATTATGGTTAAGAGGTATTGTAGTATTATTTATGTAGTTTTGGGTCAATACTAAATTAATGATAATTATGTAAAGCTTCACATTGCGCATATATATATATATATATATATATATATATATATATATATATATATATATACACACACACACACACAATTGCTGTATGAGTGCATCATAGCTGTTCACCAGTTCAGAACCATGGACAGCACTACCCGTTATATGTATCTGTAAAAATGTATGTTTGTGTGTGTTTATCGTTGTCATGATATTTGGTTTAAAAACACTGGCATCAATGTGATCTGTGGGTCTCATTCCAGACTTCACATGTGATCTAGCCAACATTAGGCTTGTTTATAAATTATATCTAATTACTCAGTGTTGAAAGTAAAACCTTAAAGAAAATATCTCCCTTAGTTATTTATATCTAACCAAGTGAGTGGCTCATGGTTGAGCCAGGGGCTGAGCTGTGCCCTTACATTCAATTTGCATGAAGCTACATTATGGGGAGGAGACTGCACAGCAAGAAAAAGAACTTAAATATTCTGAGTTACTACACAACTGTCACAGTCACTAAAGTGTGGTAGATTATTAAAATGAGCAACGCCAGATTGCTAGACAATTAGCTAATCAGCTCTAAGTATCAAGCTAATTAACAAATGACCTCTTAAGGTACTTAACAAATGATCTAACTAATGACGCCTTACCATCTGTTGGCATAAATTAAGTGTAGGACTGTTAAATTCTCAGTGGAAAAATCAAATTAAATCAAGGTCATGGAACCAAACCATGTCCAGTCTTATAACTCTGTTGATGAAATCAAAGTTCTATAGTATTTTTGGATCTGAGGTCATCATTATCAAACTACACGCCAGAGACACGACTCAGTCAGTAAGAAGTGGAGGCCGTCGTAAAGGGATGAAGGGACTGTATTTAAAAAGCTGCAGACTTAAGTGTCTAAATGCGGCTCTCCGGAGAGCTTTCATTCTGCAGCGCTGGATAAAAAGAAGCTTCAGCTCCATGTTTCATGTCTAGAAAGAATGAAAGCTCACGTTTAATTGATGTTTAGCATGAAACTTGCACTGCTTATTAAATGTTTGATCTAATTTCATCAACGCTTGGTTATTTCAAGAGTTTTTTTTTGAGATCAGAAGTATGTAGACACACCTAACCAGCATACTCTTAATGCCTCAATAAGGATCCATCCATTATCTTTCGCTTTATCCTCTATTAGGGTCGCGGGGGGGTTCCCCATTCCCATCCAGGGGAGAACGTTTTGGGCGCTGGGCAAATGCACCCAGGACAGGACGCCAATCTATCACTGGGCACACACTCGCACGTGCGCACACAGACATGCACACAAACACACTCTATATGGGGGTTGATCCATGTTTTTGGACTGTGGGAGAAAACTGGAGAACCCGGAGGAAACCCACGGGGAGAACGTGGAAACTCCACCCAGATTGGGATTCTAACCGGGAATCCCTAGTGCTGAGAGGAAAACATTCTAGCCACCAGGCCATCGTGCCGCCCCTTCTAAAATGATTATATATATATATATATATATATATATATATATATATATATATATATATATATATATATATAATTTTTTTTTTTTTTTTTTAAGTTTGTTTTAGGGTTCCCAACCAATAAAATATTAATTAAAATGTGAGCATTGTGGTGGCGGTCCATGGTGGTTTCTTTTTATTTTTCCACTGTGTATTGTGAAGGATTACGCACCGATCTGCAAACAATAATCAGGATAAGCCGCTTAAAAATATTTTTTAAATCCTTTTCAAAGTTTAGAGTACATGAAACTCATTCTGTATTTAAGGTAAATGATAAAAACTCACTTAAACTGGACATAATATAAAATGAGCTGTAAGTATTTGACCTGCACAGGTCACATGTTATGCAAACAGTAAAGAAGTGATGACATTGCATCAGTTAAACGCTTGATGTTGAATGTCATCTATGGTTTTATTTTATTGTTGTAAACAATTAGAATGTAAAATATGATTCTGTTCTTCTAGTCTACTGATGTTTTTAAATTCAAGTTCAATTATTTGTATAACTTACTATTTAACAATAGGACAACAACTAATAAGCTTTGTGGTGGGGGGTCAACAATGCAGGACACCATGTACAGATTGCAGTGATCAGTAGGTATCGATTTTCAAAAATATTATCTGTTCAGTCAGGTCATCCTGCGGGACTGCAATGCCGCTAATTAAACAAAAATCCATCTTCTGTCCAGTCATTTACGTTGCCGCGGTAATAAAGCAGAGTAATTAATAGAGAATGTAATATAATTTTAATGAGTGACATGTTTAGTTATAGTCTCCTGCTAAATGTGTTACGTTTTTTTTTTTGTTGTGTTTTTTTTGAGCATGAAAGCTCTGATATTGCTTTAAACGAAACTTACTGTAATGAGGACTGTGGAATTGCACTTGAAATGTACACGAGTGTTCAGCTGAGTCTCGTTCTATGATGCTTGAAAGTGTTGTTCGTGTGTTTCATCTGATCGAGACTGATCTGAAAACTCGAAATACGAAAGGATGTCTTGAAGTTTTGGTTGTTTTTTTTCCCCTTTGAGAAATAATTGGTGGTGCTGTCCGTGGTTCTGAACGGCTGCCACTTCAGCTATGATGCTTGCATACTGTGTGTGTTGGGGGGGGGGGGGTGATTTCTCTGTTCTTCAGCACACAAAATGATTTCAAATTTATCACCACTAGATTTTTTTTTTGTTTGTTTTTGGTTCCTTGTTTCTTTCTTTTTTTCCCGTTTTTAATTTTCTTTTCACGTCCACTATTTTTGTGGCTATCCAACTTTTTCTAATTAGTTATTTCTCTTTGATTCTTTTTAGTTCTGCCACCTAACTTTCATTTGCAATAAAATCTTTTTTTTTTTTCTCCTAAAATGTACTAATTATTACCCATTTTTTTTCCCCTTTGCAGCAACGGTGGAATGTTACAATCCCAGGACAAACGAGTGGACATATGTAGCGAAGATGAGTGAGCCACACTATGGTCATGCTGGAACAGTGTATGGAGGCTACATGTACATCTCAGGTATCCTATGCCTTTTTATACTTTTATCTTTTTTTGTGGCTCCTCCACTCGTGTGGGTCTCTGGGTGGGTCAGTGCTTGTGAGTTTGTTTTTGTTTGTGCATCTGTGTACTTGTCTGAACCTCTAACTCTGCGTGCATCGCTCTTGTGCTGTCTCTCTGCATCTCCGTCATGGCCAGGGCGTGTGCGCTCGCGGCTCTGTCCGCGTCTGGGCTCGAGTTTGCTGTTCTGTCTGTCAGAGTGCGTTCGCGTCTGTTTATGCATGTGCGCCTGTGTGTGCATGCAGCCTTTATTTAGACCAAGTCTCAGTTGGAGTGTCTGTGCACTGCACATAGGAAAGAGTGAAAAGTGTGAAATCTCACTTCCCTTCTCTTCAGACACCCACACTCTCTCCAAGCACCTGCAGCTGTTCACGAAAGTGCCGTTGTCACAGTCCTGGAATTATGTGAAAATATATATTGAGGAATATTTACTTAGTTCTGCTGATTTTTATCACCCGCTCTGCACTACAAAGCTCCAGCTTAGACCCTGTTTACAGGGATTTACACAAACTGCCACGCTGGATGAATGCACATGTGTGTCTGAGATGTTGCTTTTTCAAAATGACTGGAGGGAGGAAATGCACTTTCTCATATTTCAAGTTTAAAGCATTGGATGTGAGCTGCATTTTGCTAGTTCCACTGAATAAATCTCTGACGGCGGTGAAGCTGCTTTTATTAGCCTGTATTCTTGCCCACACTGTATTAATCCTCTATTAATCTTGTTCTGTTTTGAATCGCAACAAATTCTGTGTTATGCAAATAAGACCTAGTTTCTGTCTCGCACATGGAAGTAAATGAGAGAGGAGGAAGAGGTGGGCGTGGAAGACTAAGAAAAAAGGGATGAAAGGGATAAACAAGAGCAGTCAGTGAGTGAACCCGGCTGACGTGAGGGTGAAGCGTGTGCGGGAAGTGTGCTGTTGCAGTGGTGCATGTGTGTGTATATATTCAACCAGGTGAAATCCTGTTCATGAAGCAACCAGCAGAGTGAGAGAACATGACTGCAGGCAGGAGTTCCCAAGTTCACACAGAGTATTTAAATGCATATGATAATCCCATCGCTGCATATAATCACATTGAGGGATTATTAGTTTACCAGGTTCAGGGGCTACAGACCACAAACACGAAGACAGGATTTAGCCCCCTCTGAATAACTAACCAAAAACATAACATTCAAAACTTCATCTGAAAGCAGATGCCCAAATATATGTAGACTTCCAACCTTCATCATTTATCATTAGCTCTTCATTTCAGTGAGGAGTAATGTTTCTGTATCATATAATCTGGAGGATGATTTTCCGAGCACATGAGCGCCGTAAAGACATGCTGTCAGGTTTGATGTGGATGATTCCAATGACTTTTATAGCAGGGGCATTTTTAGGGGTTAGAAACATCGGTGGCTTTAGCCCAGTTCCCTTATTCCCCCTCTGTCCTCTTTAAAAATTGAATTCATTCATTATCTTCCACTTCATTCTTTATTCCCTCATGCCCATCCAGGGGAGAACGTCTCGGGCGTTGGGCAGATACACCCAGGGCAGGGCACCAATCTATCACTGGACACACACCCACTCACACAAACACACTATAACCCCAAACGGGCTATATCCCCGAAAGCCCAGGTCTAACGATGCCCCTGATCTATAGGATGATTTTTAAAATGTCTGATACACACGGAGCTTTTCATCAGTGTGTGACTACAACAACCGTTAGGTTCTTTATGTACAAGGAGGTTTTAATAAGAATTCATTTTGATTTGATTTTTGACTGATTTAATTTACTATAAGCTTTAGAGATGTGGTAGCTCAGTGGTTAGTGTTGCATTATCCGGAGGTTGGGGGTTCAAATCCCATGTTCTCTGAAGTTACCACTGTGGTTCCTTGAGCAAGGTGCCTAACCAAGGTGCCTCATTGCTCCAGGGGGGCTGTCCCTGTGTTCTGACCCCAGGTGGAAAACTTGTAAGTCACTTTGCATAACTTCCCCCCCCCACACACACACACACACAGATACCCATATTAGCCCTGATACAGCAGTTACTCAGCTGGCCTGTGGCATGTGGCAATGTGGCGATAGGAAAGCAGGGATAGGAACAGATCTTGTTGGGGAGGGATAGAAGGAGGGGATGGAAGGCTGGTACCCAGATGCCTGATGGAGTTGTTCTGCACTTTATTTTCAGCCCTCCCTGTAGACATGTCCTGTTTTCTTTTCTCTTATCCCTCCTTTCTCGTCTCTTGCTCCCGTTTTATGCATTTACTTGAACTCCTCTCAGTCTTACCTCCAGCTCGTGGCAGACCTGTTCTGTGCTGCTGACATGTTTGTTGCGGTTGGTGTCTCCGTTATATATTATTTAAACGGCCTTTTCTGGATCAGGCCATCAGAAAAGACGTGCATGGTTGCTTCCGGTCTATTAGCTTAATGCTCTCTGAAGTGTGTATAGTGCAGACGTGGCGGGTTTTATGAGCTGTGTGTTTAATGAAGTCCTGCTAACGGAGAAATAAACCATGTGGCTGGAAGTCTCAAGGTCGGTGAACCAGATACCTTTCTGAGACATTGTTTGCAAATAGCCGGCCCCCAGATTTCCAGGTCCTACATGCCATCAGCATACCTATTCATCCCCAGGAAAACATTTACATTTAGTCATTTAGCAGACGCTTTTATCCAAAGCGACTTACAAGTCAGAAGTAATGGAGAAAACCAACTACACTGTAAATTCATCGACCTGATTGTTATTTGCAATCTACAACAGGTATTTGTTAAAGAGATGCGTCTTCAGTAGTTTCTTAAAACTGCTTAGTGATTCTGCTTTACGGACAGAGTTGGGAAGATCGTTCCACCATTTTGCAGTGCTGAACGCCACGCAGTGAGAATGAGCTCCTCGGTGAGGTGAAACCACAAGGCGGCGATCATCACTGGTGCGAAGTAAACGAGTCGGAGTGTAATAAAGATAGAGTGAAGGTAGGAGGGGGAAGATCCAGAAATGGTTCTGTAGGCCAGAGTCATTGACTTGTACTGAATGTAGCAGCTACAAGGAACCAATGGAGAGAAATGAGTGATGGAGTGACACGAGTTCTGGTTAAACACAAGCCGAGCTGCAGAGTTTTGAGTTAGTTAAAGAGGTCTGATTGTGGATTGTGGCAAAAGATGAAGCTTTGCTTCAAGAATCGTTCTCATGGTTCTAAGACCTTGGGGACCACCTCAGAATATTTGTTTCCACAGGTTATTATAGTAATTATTGTGTAGATGCTGTAAATAAATCTGTGTTTTAATTGAGTCGGTTGTATTTCACAGGTGGCATCACACACGACACCTTTCAGAAGGAGCTGATGTGCTTCGACCCCGAGGCGGACAGGTGGACACAGAAGGCACCGATGACGACGGTACGTGGGCTTCACTGTATGTGCACTGTGGGTGATCGGCTGTACGTGATCGGCGGGAACCATTTCCGAGGCACCAGCGACTACGACGACGTGCTGAGTTGTGAGTACTACAGCCCGGCCCTGGACGTGTGGACAGGCATCGCAGCCATGCTGCGCGGTCAAAGCGACGTGGGCGTGGCGGTGTTCGACAACAAGATCTATGTGGTTGGCGGCTACTCATGGAACAACCGCTGCATGGTGGAGATCGTACAGAAGTACGATCCCGAAAAGGACGAGTGGCACAAGGTCTTCGACTTGCCCGAGTCGCTCGGCGGAATCCGGGCGTGCACGCTGACCGTCTACCCGCCAGACGAACTCGCCATGCCGGGGTCACCCAGCCGGGAGTCCCCTTTGTCGGCTCCTTGAAAACGGAAGGAGGGAGAGAGATAACGGACATGAGGACGGATTTTGACGGGATTTGATGCCGTGGCCGAGTTTGCATCTCTCCCTCCACAGATTCTTTCACTTTCTCTCGTCTCTGCTCGTTTTTCTCTCCGGGAAAAGACAATTTTGCACTCTACTTTCTTTTCGAGCAGCGTCTGGTGAAGCGTCATTCTCCCTGACAATGTCTTGCCCCTCCGTACTTCTACGATCTATGCTGAACATCCTTCCTCTTTTAATTTCGGGATAGAAAAGAGAAATGGGACACCACCTTGGTTGGGCAACCTAATTATTCGCTGGTTACTTTTTTTATTGTAATTAATGTTATTATTTTTAACTCTTCTCACCTTATTTGGCTGGAAGAACCTACTTGACTTGAACAAACGAGCGACTTTGCAAATCAACTTTTCTACCTGACATCTCTGGAGTTTCTGTATGCTGGGATAGTTCTCCTCGCCGCACCCCGTTTACTACAGATCACCCCCCCCCCACCCACCCACCCACCTGTTCGTTTTTTTTTAATGCACCTATTTAATATTTTTATTTCCTGAATCACTTTTTTTTGGATTCACCAGAGGGTTCAGTGACCTGACCTTAAAAATAAATTGTAGTAACTAGAAACGACCTCCGATCACAAAGTTTGGGTTTATTAAATTAAAATCACATGCTAAAAATATGAATATTTATAAAGCCCAAATACAGCCGCTTGGAATTATATCTTTCTAATTAGGTTAATATTTCTGGAGGTCTTGTTAATTTGCATGATGTAGGAGGACCATCTTTCTAAAAGCAATGAATGTTGGTGATGCATTTTTCTTACCCGTTATACTGTTGCTCCCGAAATCATTGTCCAGCGATGGTCCTGAAGTCCTTGTCCTTCCTCTGTCCAGCAGCACTGTTTGGTTTTGCTTCTGTTCTGAAGGACACTGTCCAGGCTTTTAATGTAGTGTTTGCTAAAGTGTTGATCATTCTGCTGCTTCAAAGCAACAGGCAGAAGGCAGGAACTGGGATTTGATCTCAGAACCAGGTCCCGTCTACGGAGGGAGTTTCGGTGGAGTCTCTAACAAACAGGAAACAGGTTTGTGTTTGTTTTGGCAACATCGGATTTGCTCGACTGCTGTCTGAGGTCAGGGTGTGATAACTGCTTATTAAATTTTTTTTGTTAAAATTAGAGTTAACCTTCAAATAAACCACTTTATATTTATTTTGTGGTTAGAACTTTAACCATCTAGTGAGAAAGTACCAGATGAGGGGAAAACAAGGATGGATTCTGTACATATTCCCCATGAATTTATGGGTTGCCTCCATAATTCCGAACATGTGTTGATGGATAAACTACTAAAGCTGCTCCAGCAGATGTAGTTGTAATGTTTCTAAGCCCTGTTAAATAGGGGGGGTTTATCAGGAGCTGTTTCCAGTGTGAGACAATGTGGACCTGTGCACTGTGGCGACCCATGATGGTTAAAAACATGTAGGTTTTAACAATTGGTTAGAATTGTTTCTAATTAATTAATCCTTAAGCTTCGTTTTAGGGTTGTGTAGATTCAAAGACTGGATCATATGAACCATTACAGCAAAGTTTCTGTGTTCGGAAGCTGCAACTAATTTAAATTCAGGACAAAAAGAATTATAAAGAATATCTGGAATTACACCTGCGCTTTTTCTAGAGGAGACATAGTGAAGGTTTGAGCTGTGTGGATATATTCTCTTCATTAGAACCCCACTGTAGTGACAATGCCAGACTTCTGAAGAAGGTGATGCCAGAGTTCTGAATAAAAGATGAACTGCTGAACTATTGTACTAGGGGGCGCCGATGTTTGTCTGGAACTTCAAAGTGTCCTGATGAGACTGCAGGTGCAGATGGCTGTGTCTGACTCGAGGAAAGGCTGATCATAAGAACCTTGTTAGAACGCTGATGTTTGGATGTTCAGGGTCAAAGGCATCTGGAACGTGAGGTAGTGTCCTGGCTCCACAGCTGCTCGGGGAACAGAAGGGTGATCCGTGTGTAACTGCAGTGTTTGAACTCGGACTGCGTTTGGACAGTGGGGAGCAACATTTGAGGTCTAATTGCGTTCTAGATTTAAAATCTGATCAGTTTTCTGGTGAAGCGGAGAAATTTAAACCTCACTGTAATAATAACCACATGTTGATGTAAATGATGGTCCTTTACCACACTCCTCTATAGTAATTACACGGTCCCGAGTCTAATCTGAGGATCGTCACGGTGACCTATTACAGTCAGCATCATGTTCATTATGCCCATATTTTTTATTTATTATTATTATTTTAAATCCTGCAGTTAACATCTTTAGAACCTGATTCGTTTCCTTCTGTGTCTCACAGAATTATTTGAATTACACAATACTTTAATAGTCATTCTAATTATTTAGTGACCACAGAGTGGTACGATCACCATAAGCCACGCCTTACGTACTGATGTCCAACCGATACATGTAACAATGTTAGTATCTTAAATTCTAAATGAGCAGAGGGTTTAGTTATTAATACAAGAGCATGAAAATGTATTTATTTACCACAGAATGCAACTAAGGCCATTTTTAAAGACCCCCTATTTTTTTGTCTTTAAAAAGAGTTGGAGTACTAAATATGGGCATAATGAGGAACGCAATGATGCAGTTTCATAGGGGTCTGTTGCGCAAAGCCAGTTCCATCAGAGACTTTTATTTTGGTAGAACTGGAAGTGCACTGTGCACCTTTCAGTTTTTATGAAATAACCTGCAATTTTCTTAAAATCTGACCGCTGAAATAAAGTTCCCTTTTTATTAAATGCATTAATTAGTTTAGATTAGTGTCATTCAGGTGAGTGAGCATGCAATGCACCACCATGTAAAACCACAAACATTGTAAAATGAATTGATTTTGGTCAGTAGGTTTTTAAATCGTACGGAGAGTAAAAAATGACTGGTTTAAGATGTTTTGTGAAAACCGGGGTTCAGGTTTGATGCTGAAATGAGGTTTAAGATCAGATCCGAGTCCATCGATCGATCTGATCAGAGTCCCTGCTTTAAATCCGCTCAGCTACGACCCGGCAACACGTTACCTGACGTCCTGGTTTACATTCTTCTTGACTCTAATGTTTAAATGAAGTTACCAAGTTACGTTCTAAAGCTGCTGGATTGTTTTGCTGAGTTGCTTGTTTTGAAACTTTAGTAAATCGACATTTAAGGTTCTAAATTCTAATCAAACGGTTGGTTTTAGTCTGGATTACGTCCAGCGCTGGATTTATTTTCACTGTGTCTAGAAAAAAAAAAGTAAGAAAAAAAATGCCTTTTAAGTGTTCTATACCATACTGTTCGTCCCTGTGTTCAGAGGTTTTCTGTCTTTCTTTTCAGTCTCACTGCATTTCCCTGTCGTTCTCTTTTTTGCGGTCTCTCTCGCGGGGTCTCTCACTCTGCTCCGTTTAACTCTCGTTTTTTGCTTCTGTTCCTCTCCCTCCTGTCTTTCCCACTGTACCCTGCTTTAAGCTGGCGGGGGGGGGCGAGTTGACTTTTCAGGAAGAGGAATCCGATTCAAACTCAGGGGCTGGCCTGCCCCCCCTCAAACTCCAAAACTGACATTTCACTACTTTGTTCCTGCTGTTGTTATGAACCGTTACGAAAATGGTGTTTTCTAAATTTAATAAAAGGGATTTTAAGAAGTTTGTGACATTACAGCGTCATCAGTAAAAAGAAAGAACTTTGGTTTGCATGTGCTCACACACACATACCTGTTCAGATGCGCACACACACACCCCTGTTCAGATACGCACACTCACACCCACACACCTGTTCAGATAAGCACTCACACACACACACCTGTTCAGATTCACACACACAGATACGTACACACACTCACACCCCTGGTCAGATACACACGCGCGCACACTCATACCCCTATTCAGATACATGCGCGAGCACACACACACACACTCACACACACACCCCTGTTCACACACCCCTGGGCATACACACATGCCCACTGATATACACACACACACACACACACACACACACACACACACAGGCAAACAGTCTCCTGATTCATGTCTCCTTACCAGGTGCATCAGGACCCTCCGGGTTTGTCGTCAGGGTGACAGTGTGGTCGCCAAGGTGACTCCCACCATCTGTGCCCTCATGTGTGGGCGGAGGCCTCGGTTCAAATGCATATGGTCACTAATCTAAAGCACCGGGACTCGAGACACACAGCTTATGGTGCTCATTTTAACTGGTGCATGAACACTGGTGTACAGAGGAGCCTGTAATTAAACACTTCAGATAATCGTATATAAAGCTACATCATGATTTACTGAAGCGCCGATGGATTTGTGCAAAACTCAGGCTTAGAAGATGAGAGAAAATATTGTGTGAATTACATTTACAAAAAAAAAGTCTTATACACTCAGCAGCCACTTGACTGGCTTCAGCTTTTTTTTGTTTTTTTTTTTATTTTATTTTATTTTATTTATTATTTTTTTTTTTTACATTCTGCATTCATTGGCTGATTTTCAGTTCTATCTACAGTAAGGATGAGCTGACCACCGAGCTGATCACTGATTCAAGTTGTAATAAAGGCAACGGGGCAGTTTTTATTTACGAGCCCCAAGCAAAATGCCCCACTGACCGAAGATCACTTAAGTTAACAAAAGTACTAAATTTAAAACGTTATCCTATTCCAAAAAACACAAATTTCTTCAGAAACAACCTTTAAAGAGGGTGGCACGGTGGTTTAGTGGTTGGCATGTTCTCCTCTCAGCACTAGGATTCCCAATTCGAATCCCAATCTGGGTGGAGTTTCCATGTTCTCCCCATGTCCGCGTGGGTTTCCTCCGGGTTCTCCGGTTTCCTCCCACCGTCCAAAAACATGGATCAAGTCAATTGAATTCTCTAAATTGCCCCATATAGAGTGTGTATGTGTGAGTGAGTGTGTGTCCAGCGATAAATTGGCACCCTGTCCTGGGTCTATCTGCCCAGTGACTGAGACGTTCCCCCCGTGACCCTAGTAGAGGATGAAGTGGAAGATAACGGATGGAGTATGGCACAGTGCTTAGTGTTTGGTATGTTCTCCCCCGCGATTCTAATATAGGATAGAGTTGAAGATAATGGATAAGTGAGTAAACCTTTAAAGAGTAATTTGTTGGAGGGGCCCCTTGAGGTGGATTCCGATAACTGTGTCCTCGTACTTTACTGCAATGGCTGTCACTGGATAATCAGACGTTGTCTGGGGGCCCCAGGTCTGCTCTGGGGCCCAAGGTGACCAAGTTGGTTTGCTTGCCCTGAATGGCAACGTAATCTCGACCACCTTGAGAGCTCAGCGAGTCTCTGAGACCGTTACTGCGCTGAAAACCTCCTCAGGTCGCAGAGCGTACAATCTGAAATGTTCCAGCTGAGTGAATTGACCACTTTCCAAAACACTCAACTTGAAATTCTGTAATGAATCAGGACTAATGAAGGGTGACGAAGGCCAGTAATTGATTACAGCTGTCTAAGTGCATTAGTATTCAACCTGCACGAGGACATGATAACTCGCTAATTGATTATTTTTGGCTTGGAGCCTCATATTCTAACCAGCATGCAGTGTTCGTAAACTGCTCATTAGCATGGATGTAATCACAGAGGTTGGCTTGATTAGCATAATTAACAGCGAGCGGAGTAAACACAGATTTACTGTGTGTTTTAGAAGGAAGGTGTGGGTGTGTGTGCGTGGAGCGAGTGCAGCGTGGGGGTGAATTAATAAGTGAGATGAATCTGAGAAACGAGCCGTGTGTGAGACGAGAGAGAGAACATAATCTGATCTCAAACATCACTTCATGGTGAGTTGGTATCACGTGACCCGAGTTTGTCCTTATTTTATTAAGAACAAAGCGCAAACTTCATGCACTGTTCTGTGGGTTTCACACTCCGTCTAGCGCTGAGAGGAGAACATGCTAACCACTAAGACAATGTGCCACCCGGGCACACATTATTCATTCATTCGTTATCTTCCGCTTTATCCTCTATTAGGGTCGCGGGGGGTTCCCCATGCCCATCAAGGGGAGACCATTTAGGGAGCTGGGCAGATACACCCAGGACAGGACACCAATCCATCTCGGAGCACACTCACTCACACAGACACACTCTATATGGGACAATTTGGAGAATTCAATTGACTTGATCCATGTTTTTGGACTGTGGGAGGAAATCGGAGAACCCGGAGGAAACCCACACGGACACGGGGAGAACATGGAAACTCCACCCAGATGGGGATTCGAACCGGGAATCCCTAGCACTGAAAGGAGAACATTCTAAACACTAAGCCACCATGCCACCCGGGAACACATTATATAAAAGCAAATTAGATGGGGGCAATCAAGAGCATCCAATTCACCTTGAATCTGTTTTTGGCCTGTGGGAAAAAATAGGGAACCCAGAGGATGGATTTGTCCTTCCTTTCTTAGAATCTTAGTGCTGATGTGTTAAAATATCAAGCAAATGAGTTTAAAGAACCGAGTGGGAGAAGAAACGACTGAAGGAAAAGAAAGAAAAGTGTGTGAGAGAGAGATGGACGTCTGACTGATTTGTGTGTTTGAATAAACGTGTCTCTTTGGGCTTCTGTCAGTCCCATTTCCCAAAATGACCCAGTTTAGCTTATGTTCAGAGTTCTACACCTCACAGCTGTCAAGTGTGTCACTGTGCATGTGTCCTTGCATTGTGATGGCTGCTGACGTTCTGTCAAGTGCTTCTGCAGGCTGTATGTTTCCATCTGTGTATTAACTATGTGTGTGTGTGAGCGAGCGAGTGAGCGAGCGAGAGAGAGAAAGTGACCTTGTGTTCCAACTAAAAAGTGACAACCAGCTTTTCAGTTCTCTGAACGTAGGCATACACACGTTTGTGTTTTTTTTAGCTCCCGTCAGCCTCATCGTTACTCACTGCTTATAATATCAAACACAAAATACACAGGGCGTTTAAAACCTTTTCTAAAGTCAAAGTGAAGTCAGCTGTCCCGCGGTTTAGTCAAACACATTCATACTTGGGGGACAAATATATTCAAATGGCTTACTAGTATGCATTTGAAAATCCATACGGAAACCTTTGTGGACTTTAGGAGAACTCTATTTAAATTTTAATAGTTTTTTTTTTATTTTATTTCTTTTTAATGACTTAATACCGGGCGGCACGGTGACTTAGTGGTTGGCATGATCGCCTCTCAGCACTAGGGATTCCCGGTTCGAATCCCCATCTGGGTGGAGTTTCCATGTTTTTCCTGTGTCTGCATAGGTTTCCTCTGGGTTCTCCGGTTTCCTCCCACAGTCCAAAAACATGGATCAAGTCAATTGAGTTCTCCAAATTGCCCCATGTAGAGTGTGTTTGTGTAAGTGAGTGTGTATCCAGTGATAGATTGGCACCCTATCCTGGGTGTATCTGCCCAGCGTCCCCCGGATGGGCATGGGGAACCCCCCCCCCCCGACTCTAATATAGGATAAAGCGGAAGATAATGAATGAATGAATGACTTAATACCTTTTCACGTTTCATCTAATGTTACTTCTGCTGAGAATGGGAATTTCCCGCTGTAGGACAAATAAAGGTCTGTCTTATCTTACATGCAAAGTCCACAGAGAATGGCCTTAAAGCCAAGTACACTGGAGGCACCATCTAGAGGAGAACTTTTGGGTGCTGGGCAAAAACACCCAGGACAGGGTGCCAATCCATCACTGGGCTCACACGCATACTTTTATAGGGGTAAATTAGAGCAGGAAATTCACCTTGAATCCATGCTTTTGGACTTTTAACATGGGAAAACATTAAAACCCCACCCACATTCGAACCTTGGTCCTCAGACAAACATGCTGACCACTGTGTCACCATGCATCCCAATATAAAGTCGAGTTTTAAAATTCCCATCTTAACCATCCATCCATCCATTATCTCCGCTTTATCCTATATTAGGGTCGCGGGGGGGGCGCCAATCTATCACTGGGCACACAGACGCACACACATACACACACTATATGGGGCAATTTTGAGAACTCAATTGACTTGATCCATGTTTTTGGACTGTGGGAGGAAACTGGAGAACCCGGAGGAAACCCACGCGGACGCGGGGAGAACATGGAAACTCCACCCAGATGGGGATTCGAACCGGGAATCCCTAGTGCTGAGAGGAGAACATGCCAACCACTAAGCCACCATGCCGCCGTATCTTAACTAATGATTCTAAAAACGTTTTATAGGTTTTACAGTGATGTCATTCTTCTGTATCACTTCTTTCTTAATGCTTTGTTTGTGTGATTAGTGGCCGATGTGCACACCCAACCGTGTGCAGAGTGAGCCGCCACCACACTGAGCTGAGCCTGCTATGCTAATGGCCTAGGTCGCCTCAGGCTCAAAGCATCACACAGATAACTGGGGGAGGGGAGGCTTTGATCTGGGGTACTCGGTTATGCTCTTGTGCCTCTGCCTACTCAACAGCATGCATTATATGAACAAAAGTACTGGGACATACCGCTAAATACTTAAATTTATTGCCACGGTTATTAAAAAAAGGGGGAACCCAGACCAGCATTTTGAACAATTGCATGTTTCCAGGGTTGGGGGAGATGGTAAGTGCTGTGATGTTTCATCATGACTGTGCCCCAGTGCACGAAGCAAGCTCCATGAGTGAATAACGGGTAGAGTTTGGTCTAAAAGTAACTTGATTTTCAGCACAGAACCCTGACCTCATTTCAGTCAATCACCATTAAGACGTTCTGGAACAGAGATTGCAAAGCAGAGCCTCTCATCCACATCAGTGTTTGGTCCACACATGTGCTTCACCATTGTGAAGGTGCCATGAGATCCATAGAAATGTAGGAGACATGTCAAAACTGCAACATTTCATCACATTCACAGCTTAATCCTCTATTAGGGTCGCAGAGGGGTTCCTCATGTCCATCTGGAAGAGAACGTTTCGGGTGCTGGGCAGATGCACCCAGGTCGGTGTGCCAAACCATTGCTGGGCACGCTCACACAGACAATTCCCTGTTTTCAGCCAATATGAGGCAGTTGTTTGGCTTGTGGTAAAGAAACCAGCATTGCACCCTGAAAGCCCTGATTCGATTTCCAGTCCCATTATGTGAATGGCTGAAGTGCCCTTGGGAAAGACACCCAACCCCAACTGCTCCCCGGGTGCTATGTACAGGTCTGTATACCGCTGCGGACATGTGTACTTACTTTACTGTGTGTGTGTACTGCACAGATGGGTTTAATGTAGAGGACCCATTCCTCATTGTGTAAGAACAGTAAAGTGATGGTGATCTTATTTGGTGAATCCATGTTTTTTGACTGTGGGAGGTAATTGGAGAACCCAGAAAAAAACCCTGCAGACACGGGGAGAACATGGAAGCTCCACAGGATTTAAACCTGGATCCTCAACGCTGTGAGACGGACATGCTAACCACGCCCTACGGCACGCCCCAGGTGAGCCCCATCACCTCAACCACCTTCCTGGCCTCCATCCATCCATTATCTTCCGCTTTATCCTATATTAGAGTCGCAGGGCGGGGTATCCCCATGCCCATCCAGGGTGAGACCATTTCGGGTGCTGGGCAGATACACCCAGGACAGGACACCAATCTATCGCTGGGCACACACTCACGCACGCATACACACTCTATATGGGGCAATTTGGAGAACTCAATTGACTTTATCCATGTTTTTGGACTGTGGGAGGAAACCCACGCAGAAACGGGGAAAACATGGGAACTCCACCCAGATGGGGATTCGAACCGGGAATCCCTAGTGCTGAGAGGAGAACATGCCAACCACTAAGCCACCGTGCTGCCCGATATACCAGCTTTAACCCGATATAATTATTTATCAATTATTATGAATTTTAATGTAATAAAACAACGCTATTTAAACCTTGTGTAAACAATGCAGATTAATTTGTAGCGTTCTCCAGTGCAGAGAACTAAAGTTTTTTTTTTGCTGTAGTATTAGTTGCTTATGAAGCTCTTTCTCGCTTCTTTTTTTCTGAAGCTCAGGATTTAAAAGAGCATTAGAATGCCAAGTGAAATGCAGCTTTCACACTGCGACGGTCCTATAGACGGTCACATTACACCATGAAGGCTCCCTGTATAGATAATTACAGCTCTCTGCACATTATCTGGCAGTCACACCATCTTCACAGCTTCCCTTCAAATATAGCACATGAGACCATGTGGTGGGTGGTTTATTTATGCCCCAACAGCACATTTTGATCAAATATTATATACAATAAATACACAGCAACTCGCCCTCATTAAGTAGATCGAGTTTCAACTACTGTTTATGTTCATCCTTACAAATGACCTCCGTTAAAATGTAGAAAGAAATGACTTAAACAGCGAACAGCAATAGATTAGTTAATCTACTGAACTACGGACAGACGAGCAGGTTGAGGGATTAAGCCTTGACCCTGAATTTAACTGGATTGTATGATTGTATGCTTTGTCATTTTCATTTGGGCATTCCATCCATCCATTATCTTCCGCTTTATCCTCTACTAGGGTCGTGGAAGGTTTCCCCATGCCCATCCAGGGGAGAACGTCTCGGCCGCTGGGCAGATACACCCATAACAGTGCGCCAATCTATCACTGGACACACACTCACTCTATATGGGGCAATTTGGAGAATGCAATTGACCTTGATCCATGTTTTTGGACTGTGGGAGGAAACCGGAGAACCCAGATGAAACCCACGCTGACACGGGGACAACATGGAAACTCCACCCAGATGGGGAATCGAACCGGGAATCCCTAGCGCTGAGAGGAGAACATGCCAACCACTAAGCCACCGTGCTGCATTTGGGCGTCTTCATACAGTAAATGTTAATGTAAATTTCTTTACAGATTTTCTAATCTGCGTCTGCAACGTTATCATCTAATCAAAACTCTGCACTGTTTCTCTTCCAGATTTCCACTTGGTCAGAGTGTATACTGTCATCCTTGCACATGGTGGCTTATTGGTTAGCATGTCTGTCTCTTGTTGCTGGGGATCCAGGTTTGAATCCTGATCTGGGTGTTTTTTTTTTTGTTTTTTTTTTCTTCTCTTCTCTCTTCTTTTTTGCTTTGTTCTCCTGTGTCATCATTTTCTGTTGTCCTCTACTAGCACACCTCAGCACTCAACCTGCTGTGATTCAAGAGCACGAACAGTTGTGCCACCTTTCCAAGTGGATAAAATAAATAAAGTTAAATTAATTATTTAAATGTTTAAAAATGTAGAACAACTTCAACAGAAGGGTCAATATCTCTTAGATGAGTTACACAATGTCTTTAAGAGAACATGTTAAACTCCCCCAGGTTTTCCATTATGAAATTTATTTGTAAAGCCATAAATTTTTTTTTTTTTTTTTTTTTACCACCCCCTGCAGATGATAGAGGACCTGCATATTTACCACTATAAAATGTTTTGTCACACTTACTTGAATTCTTGTTAGTTATATTTTATGTACTTATATTTTTAAGAAATAAATGATAAGATCCTATCGATTAATCCTGCAGGTGACGTGTTGCAACGTTTCCCCTGCTGTGGATGGAGGAGGTGCTTATGGCTTTAAACTGAATTGTATAATCTAATTTCTTATTTAAAATGAGATTACGAGCCATAATAGAAGCATGGTGGTGTGTTATAATGATCAGTTATCACTTGGGTAGCTTTATTAGATCTCATTTGCGAAATTAGACCCCAAGACCCCAAACTGGCTGGTTGAGTGCATTTACTGAAAGTGGAACACTGAATATGTAAATTTGGTTTTGCTTTAATCTCTGAGGATGTGATGCATCACAGTGAGTGGGAGTAAAGAAGAACACGAGAGACGTGGCAAGAGAGTCGGAACTAAAGTGAAGCTGACAGAGAGAAGGAGTTGTCAGGTGCTGGAGAGTGTATGCAATGTGCCATATGTGAAAAATGCAGAATGGCACATCGAGGATGAAATCTCCACTGGGATATTTCACTCTCTAATAAACACACTTTGACACATGACACAACAGTTTAGATCTCCTCCCTCCACCAGCGCCACCTGTGTTCACTTCATTAGGTGGTGTAGCACCTTCGAGCTTTACTGGCTTTGCTTGGAAAGACGTGTTTAAAGCTATTATATTGTTTAAAGCCCAGAACTGTTTGTTGGGTTCTTGTGGTTTACTAAACAGATGTGGTTCACAGATGTGAAGATTTGGCAGTGCTACCTACATGTGAGCCACATTTGGCTGTTTTGTAGCTCCTATCTGCAGGTACATTGAAGTCATGCCATGTGCTAGCTCAGTGGTTATTGTGTTGGGTTATCAATCTAAAGATTCAAATCCCAGGTCCACTGAAGTTACCAAGATAGATCATTAAGCAAGACCCTCATCCCTCTTTGCTTCAGTTGTGTCGTATCAACACTGTGTTCTGAGGCCAACCATCAAGTTGGGATACTGTAAGTTGCTTGATTATTATTCATCTCAATTCATTACCTCATTTTTATGAGGGTGTGGTAGCTCAGTGGTTAGGGTGGTTAGGGCTATCAATCTGAAGGTTGTGAGTTCAAATCCCAGCTCCACTGAGGTTACCAATGTGGGTCCTTGAGCAAGACCCTTAACCATCATTGATCCAGGGATGTTGTGATGAACCCTGTGTTCACCTTGTAAGTCGCTTTGGATAAAAGTGTCTGTTCAATGACCAAATGAAAATGTAAATGTATTATCTTGTGCTCACGCAAGAGATCAAAAAGCCTACACAGCCAGGGGTAAAACATGGAAACTCCACCAAGAGGCAATCAAGCTAACCACCCCTGATTAACATTACGTATTATAACATATTTTTTATTGTGTAAAAGCTTAATCTTCTAGTAAATGGTGACTAAATGAACGTAGTAAAGAAGAACATTATTTTTTTCCCCCCTGAAATGTAGTGGCATGGAAGTTTAAAGTAACAATAAAAAACTCCAGAACCTTTTAATACATTCATTCATTATCTTCCCCTTTTTTCTTTATTAAGGTCGCGTGGGGGGGGGGTTTCTCCATGCCCATCCAGAAGAGAACGTTTCGGGCGCTGGACAGATGCACCCAGGACAGGGCGCCAATTTATCACTGAGCAGACACTCACAAACACACTCTATAGGGGGCAATTTTGAGAACTCAATTGACTTGATCCATGTTTTTGGACTGTGGGAGGAAACCGGAGAACCCGGAGGAAACCCATGCAGACACGGGGAGAACATGGAAACTCCACCCAGATGGGGATTCGAACCGGGAATCCCTAGTGCTGAGAGGAGAACATACCAAATCACTAAACCACGGTGCCTCCCCTGATTAATATTACGTATTATAAAATATTATTGATTGTGTAAAAGCTTAATCTTCGAGTAACTGGTGACTAAATGAATGTAGTAAAGAAGAAAATAATTTTTTTTTCCCTAAAATGTAGTGGCATGGAAGTTTAAAATAACAATAAAAAAAAACTCCAGAACCTTTTAATACAGTTAGAACTAAAGTTTAAGTACGTGGATACTGTCCTGCGCCGCTCATACACATGACTGATCACTAAGAATTATTGATGGGTTCACCTCCATCATGCACGTTGAAGTTAACATGTTCTTTTATACTGATTGTTAGGCTGATGATGAAGTAGCTGGTGCACTATGAGACTGCGGTGCTTCTGTGAACAGAGGATATCTGGAATATTGCTACAGGTGAGTGAGAGAGAGAAAGATAGTGAGTGGTGGATTGGAAAAATGGTTTTCTAGTTGTTTTCTGTGCGACTGAGGGCAGACTTGAGGTAATAAGGGCACTCTGCCTCTGTGTGCACACATGTCTGCTTGATGGAGGGCAGAATGACCTCTTTTTGATTCCAGTTCTGGAGGACATTTGAAGCTCGCTGGTTGAAGCGCATGAGCGTCTCTCTTTCTGATCTCAATTCTATCAGATGATTTTAAGTTTGAAATTTGCAGAGCAAAATAAAATCGACCACCTCGCTGATCCAGACATGCTTTTCTATTTATTTCCGGTCTATTTGTCGTCCTCCTCCTGTTTCTCTTTTCTCTCTTGCTCTCACCCTCCTCCTCCTCCTCCTCCTCCTCCTCCTCCTCGTCTTCTTCCCTCATGTCTCTTTTGTACTTTTTAAACTCTGGAACTGGGACAGCTCCATCTTCTGCCCTGATTGGCTCCTGGCACCGTTGTCATGGTGCCCGTCTCTCAGTCCTGCCCTAGCTGACTTGACGGCTCCCACGTCGCCGACAAAACGGCCGTGAATTATTCAACCGCTTGCCAGGCCCACGCCAGGGCCTCAGATTACCCCTTTAATCCAGAGAGCTGGGCTGATTAATTTTAGTGGGTGAAATATGAGTCCCTTCTGACTTCTGAACAGTAATTACTGCACAGCAGTGGACAAATGATAAGAAGCAGTGTGTAAACAAATCAGGTCCATTTTCTCCTCAGGGTTTCCACAGGAACATAAGTGCTGGTGAGTGAAACGCGGGAATCCTTATGGCGTCATGCACACAAATGGGATAAGCTGTAATGGTTGGAAGCGGTAAAATCAAAGTGGTGTTGTTTGTCTCTGTCACACACTGAGACACAATGAGGCCTGGAGACGAGATTCCTCGCATCACACACGGGAGCATGCTTTATAACACAATGCACTAAATACAAACTGTTGGCTGGTGTAGCTCCTGTCACCGTGTTGAACTCTCTCCACCTTTTATGTCTTACCTGACCAATGCACACTGACCAGTAGCGGAGGCGTCCCCCACCCACCAAGTGTTGTCCATTATTCATCAGCCCTGCTGCAAAAACTACATCAGATTTGACATATCCAGTCTGCCTAAGTAATGTTGTTGTGGTGGTAAGGCAATGTTCATTCATTCATTATCACTTTATCCTATATTAGGGTCGCGGTGGGGGGAACGTCTCGGGCGCCGGGCAGATACACCCCCAGGACAGGACACCAATATATCGCTGGGCACACACACTCACAGAAACACACTCTATATGGGGCAATTTGAAGAATTCAATTGACTTGATCCATGTTTTTGGACTGTGGGAGGAAACCGGAGAACCCGGAGGAAACCCACGCGGACATGGAGAGAACATGGAAACTACACCCAGATGGGGATTGAACCGGGAATCCCTAGTGCTGAGAGGAGAACATGCCAACTACTAAGCCACTGTGCCGGTAAGGCAATGTAATTACTAAAAATGCATCATACCTGCCATGGAGCATAATGATAACATGGCAACATGTTATGGGGTGACTTATCAGCAGGAATTGGTTGCTTGAAAGAAAAAATGTAATGGATCTTATCTGTAGCATGTTGATGTCATTTGGACATGTTTCTGTGCAAAAACTTAAGATGAGGTGAGGCTGCGGCGTGGGAGTCAAGTGCTATGGTGCAGAATTCGGGGGCTGCGGCGTGGGAGTCAATGGCTGTGATAAAGAATTCGTCTGACTCAAAAGTCACATAGACAAGCCACAGGTAAGATCTATTAGCTCACTTACCTCCAAGGCTCCACCTCCATAATTCCGCCATCATCGTCTTATAATCTGTGCCGTCTTTTAAAAGCTTGCTTAAAGCTTTATTTTCTTGAGAATAAGTAAGGATGAATGTTGGTTATTAAATGTCGTGGAATTTAATGAAGGGAATACATAAAAATGAAGCAGCGTGGAATGAAATCACTCAAGTACAAGTAGCATACAAGTGTATTTAAGTGTTTTACCTGAGGAAATGACCTCGCAACGGTTTTCTTATTGAGGCTGATTAGTGAAACGAAGGTCTTACATTATACAATATGAACTTAACCATTTTTTTCTGGAAATCAATCAATTCTGATAAATATCCTCTTTCGTCAGACAGGTAACGATACACAAGTGCTTGTATTTAGTAGCTGGTAGACATGGCAACAATCCTATAGATGCTGATCAGACCTGCGCAGTGGTGTAGAGAAGATTCTCATTTCATTTTCTGACCTGAATTCTAAATGAATTCATTCATTCATTCATTCATTCATTATCTCCCGCTTATCCTCTATTAGGGTCGCGGTGCGGTTCCCCATGCCCATCCAGGGGAGAACGTCTCAGGCGCCGGGCAGATAGACCCAGGACAGGGCGCCAATACATCGCTGGGCACACACTCACCCACACAGACACACTCTATATGGGGCAATTTGGAGAATTAAATTAACTTGTTCCATGTTTTTGGACTGTGGGAGGAAACCGGAGAACCCGGAGAAAACCCACGCAGACACGGGGAGAACATGGAAACTCCACCCAGATGGGGATTCGAACCGGGAATCCCTAGCGCTGAGAGGCGAACGTGCTAATCACTAAGCCACCGTGCCGCCCTAAATGAATTAATTTATTTAAAAAGCTAAATAGAAAGCCTTTCCTCTTTTTTTCCATATGTAATTTATGTTTAAACATATTCACTTCTTCACTCCTTTCCTTTCACCTTTCCTGTCAGAGTTGTACCCCATTCTCCACACCATGCAAAACACTTTGAAGAGTTCCGTTTTGTTTGTTTCCCATCACTCACATGAGCAGTGACATATACCTGGTATGTCATTGCAACTGATTCCCATATATTTTACATGAAAGAAAAGAAGCTGAATGGAAAAAAAATCGTGGTATGCATGAAGCATGTTTTTGGCTTCTTTTGTGAAGGGCCAGGTAGCCATGGCAACATAGACCTACGAGATTTTGCAGCAGAACTGATGATATAAGTGTGTGAAAGAGAGAGTAATTCATTCTTTTTTTTCTCCATTCATTCAGTTATTTAATAGGAAAACCATGGAAATGCAATTTAACCCCGTTGTTTTAAATCAGATCTGTTCTTTTTTTTCCCTTAAAAGCAAATTTTAACTGTAACCAGTCGTGTGAAGCACTGTCTAAACTTTTTGGATATTAAAAATCTTTATCTTTTCCAGAGATAAAGTTCTGGTTTAAAGAGTATGCCTGTCATTGTACATTCAAGAACCAGAGCTGTTCATAAAAAGCTCTGTAAAAAGAACTCAAGCTCTGTTTCAAATCAGAATTCAACCTCAGTTTATATACAGCACCTCAGACAAAAACGTGTGTATAAACATTCATTCATTCATTCATTATCTCCCGCTTATCCTCTATTAGGGTCGCGGTGGGGTTCCCCATGCCCATCCAGGGGAGCGTCTCGGGCGCTGGGCAGATAGACCCAGGACAGGGCGCCAATCCATCGCTGGGAACACACTCACTCACACAGACACACTCTATAGGGGGCAATTTTGAGAATTCAATTAACTTGTTCCATGTTTTTGGACTGTGGGAGGAAACCGGAGAACCCGGAGGAAACCCACGCAGACACGGGGAGAACATGGAAACTCCACCCAGATGGGGATTCGAACCGGGAATCCCTAGCGCTGAGAGGCGAACGAGCTAACCACTAAACCACCGTGCCGCCTGTGTATAAACATACCTCAAAAATTTAGAATCCAACTACTGCTGGCAGAAGCTTTATTTATATTCAGTACTCATATTCTGTTCACATACAGCACCCAAATCTGGACTGTTTATGAGTAACACCCTGAACCCAACCGATGTTATTAAGAACCCATTGAGCAACATCTTTCAACCTTCAGCATTCAGAACCAAAACTTAATGAATAATTAAAACCCCGAATTCAAAAGTTTATAATATTTAGCATTCAGGACCTAAACTCTGTCTATATTCAGAGCTTATAACTAAATGTTTTCTAAATCTTTAGCATCCAGGACACAAAATGTTGTTAAATAAAAATAATTAAACTGGATAAAAATGAAAGTAAATCGAACCAGGTGACTGTTCATACTGATGTAACAATAAAATTAATTCATTCATCCATTATCTTCCGTTTTATCCTCTATTAGGGTCGCGGTGGGGTTCCCCATGCCCATCCAGGGGAGAACGTCTCGGGCGCTGGGCAGATAGACCCAGGACAGGGTGCCAATCCATCGCTGGGCACACACTTACTCACACAAACACACTCTATATGGGGCAATTTGGAGAACTCAATTGACTTGATCCATGTTTTTGGACTGTGGGAGGAAACCAGAGAACCCGGAGGAAACCCACACAAACACGGGGAGAACATGGAAACTCCACCCAGAAGTGGATTCGAACCGGGAATCCCTAGTGCTGAGAGGAGAACATGCTAACCACTAAGCCACCGTGCCGCCCACCAGTCCCAATTTATTTATTTATTTATTTTTTACATAATGTGTTGATGAATTAGAGCTTGCAAGTCTTGTGTGTGTGTGTGTGTGTGTGTGTGTGTGTGTGTGTGCGTGCGTGCGTGCGTGCATCCACCCATCCCTACAGACCTCCTGTGCTTTGTTTGTGCAATGTTGATAATTAGCTCTGTTCATATCTAATTAACACAGTACACTGACTGTTTTAGCTACACCTCCACAACAGATACCCCTAAAACCCCTTTATTAGGCTTCTTTACTCCTGATTCTCTATTTTTTTGGAGCACATGAGCCTGTTATAATTTTTTGGGGGGCTGTTACTTTTTTTAATTTTTAATTTTATTTATTTTTTTATACCTCTAAGGATGACCTTAAACAACGTTTGCATTGTCAGTGACAGTGAGTGCAGATATTGTACCGTTTATTGACGCAAACAAATACAAAACAACAACTTTTAAAGAGTCATAGTTTGATTAATATGTTTACTGAAGAGGTGAAAAGCTTCAGCAGAAGCTTCAGCAGCTCCACCTAGCGGCAGAACCATGTCAGTGTTTTGTCCTCTACATGTTTGGATTGTGGAACCCTACAGAAGCTTTATCAAACTAAGATGTGATGACTGTGTTTCTGTTAAGCGCAGGAGCTCAGTGGTTAAATTAAAAGCCCCCTCTGGGGTGGGGGGGGGGGTATATACTCCCGTGGGTTGTGTCATGGCTGACCGCGTGTTCAACCATAAAATTACTCCTCAAATCGTGATTAAACGATGTTAATATGCCACCTGCTGGTCATCTCTGGTACTGCACGATTGTAAGCGCTCTAGTTAGCCTAATATAACAAATTATAACTGACGTCTGTTAATATAAAATGTAACAATTTAATTATTTTACATGGCGGCACGGTGGTTAGCATGTTCGCCTCTCAGCGCTAGGGATTCCCGGTTCGAATCCCCATCTGGGTGGAGTTTGCATGTTCTCCCCATGTCCGTGTGGGTTTCCTCCCGGTTCTCCGGTTTCCTGCCACAGTCCAAAAACATGAATCAAGTCAATTGAGTTCTCTAAATTGCCCCATATAGAGTTTGTGTGAGTGAGTGTGTGCACAGCGATGGATTGGCACCCTGTCCTGGGTGTATCTGCCCAGCGCCTGAAACATTCTCCTCTGGATGGGCACGGTGAACCCCCCTATGACCCTAATAGAGGATAAAGCGGAAGAAAATGGATGAATGAATTATTTTACATTTAAAGGTATTAATATTAAAAAAAGAAACTGCATAACAATGGAATACGTGATGGAAAATGTTTGTCAGTTTTAACTGTTCAGTTTATGTATTTAAATACATATATTTATAAGTTTGGACTTCTTGCTCTATTGTCCATTTTCTCCGCTTACCGTATCGATGGACTGTGTAGTTTTACAGTTACAGACTGTAGTCCATTTGTTCTCTTGTTTTTATTAGTCCCCTGTTGGTTCTCTGTTCTCTATTGTATAGAACATCACAGAACCAGTATAAAACCTGTATTAAACACCTAAGTGACACTGCTGGGATAGGAATAATGCACCAACCAAATAATATCTGCTATGTGGTGGTCTGACCATTAGAGGACCACAAACAGATGACATTAATGTTTTGGGTTTAAATCTATATTCATATCACAGCAGATCTCAGATGTGTTGTATCTAGGATTTGGGGGATTGAACATGGTTTATCCAGTTTATATTCCTAGGGTGTTGTCTATATTATTTTGACACAAGTGTCAGATTTCTGTTTTACTCTTCTGAGTAAACAGAGTTTTTGCCAAGTCACATGATGCTTTATTGGAAGTTTGCCTTGGCTTTTCCAGTGGCAGTATTTTGCAGAAGGAAGTTTTTTGCATTTAAAAAAATGGCTTATGCATGCACGCATCATTAAACAACATCAGCCTGTTCAGAACCACATTATGCTGAGGACCGGTGCCCGCAGCTTGTAGGTGAGTGGGACATGACGTGACTGGTTGTAAGACAAGATTACATCCTACAACAGAAAGAGGCGGCACAGCAATGCAAATATAATTCAGTCTCTCCATCTCTCCGGAAACTGGAGAACCCGAAAACCCATGCGGACACAGGGAGAACATGGAAACTGAACCCAGATCGGGATTCCACAGCATTGAGAGGCGAACATGCTAACCACTAAGCCATTAAAATAAATTAAAATTCCTAATAAAAATAAGGAGCAGCTCGCATGTAAACGCTAATGTTGTATCTGAAGAGTAAAATGTCTACAGTTTGATTTGCATTCAAAATGCATCATGGAACATGTGCATGGTTGCCTCCCCAGTGTGCCGGTGATTCAGAAGGATTCAGACTGAGTGAATGGGGTCAGCACACCTCGGCTTGTCAGCACTTTGTATGTTCTGTCTCCGTCTCTCTGTCTGTCTCCGCCTCTGTCACCATCTGTACTCTGACATAATGAAACAGTCTGTACCAGTGTGATTCACAGTGTGAATAAAGAGCTTCCAGCCCCTGCACTAATGACACTTGCTCGAAAGCATGAGCTTTTTCTAATTAGTCTCATGTGACTCAAATCCCAGAACTGCATTCATTCTCTGTATCCATCACTCAAACACGAATAGATCGAAACACAATCTCAGATCGTGTTCTGCCCTTCTGCTGCTGTGCAACAATAACAAGACCGTTGATAAAAGTTGCTTGATTAAATCAGCATTTGGCTTTAATGGAAACATTTATGGAAAATGAAGTTCAAGTTTTTTTATTTATATAGTGGCCCATCCAGGGGAGAACGTTTCGGGCGCTGGGCAGATACACCCAGGACAGGGCGCCAATCTATTGCTGGGCACACACTCACTCACACACACACACACACACACACTCTAAATGGGGCAATTTGGAGAACTCAATTGATTTGATTTTGGACTGTGGGAGGAAACCGGAGAACCCGGAGGAAGTGTTGTTTTTTTTTTTTTTACACAATAATACACCTGCTTTACAGTGTTCCGAGCCTAAACCACAAAAGAGCATTCAGAAGCAACAGTGACAAGAAAAAAAACCCCGTTAATTTGTTTTTTAAGGAAGAATCCTTGGGAGGACCAAGGCTCTTGGTGGCTCTAGGTTTGAATTCTGATCTGGGTGGAGTTTCCATATTCTCCCCGTGTCCACATGGGTTTCCTCCCACAGTCCAAAAACATGGATTCAAAGTTAATTGCCTGGTTTAAATTGCCCCTTTCTAAAGTGTGTGTCTGTGTGAGTGTATGTGTGCCCAGCTATGGATTGGTATCCTGTCCTGGGTATATCCGCCCAATGCTCGATATGTTCTCCCCTGAATGGGCACATAGGGACCCCCCCCCTGCTCATTAGCTCTCTAATGAATGGGTTAAGATAAGCTTTCCACATTATCTCACATTCTTTTCTGATATGAACTTCCTTCATTTGCAGTAATATGCTCAGTATGCAGTCACCTACCTATTGCCTCAAAAGATCTCACTCCCTAACACACACACACACACACACACACACACTTGCTTGTTTTCTCTCTTTCCCTCATACTCCCCAGACAACGCCTAGAATGTCATATCCCTGCAGTGCATCCGGATCTGTGAAATAGATCTGCTGTTGCGCTCAATGCCTGTATGCACCCACCAGCTAACTGTTTACAGATGTGCTGAGACTTCCTCAACGGGGAGGAGAATTGAACAGCCAGCAGGCTGGAGGGAGGTGGGGGGGGCCGAATGGGTTGAGACAGATGTGCGAAACGAGTACGTCAGGAAGGAAGGCAGGAAGGAAGACTGAGAAAGCGTGGTGTTTTAATAAGTAATGAGAGATTTAAAAGAGATTAAAAAGGTCACCACATGCAGACAGAACTGTGACTGTTACCCCAGACAGAAGATGACAAACTGGCAAATACCAAATTTTTTTTTTAAGGTGTGGTTTGTACACGCACTGAAACAACCCATCTGTCGATACTTTCTACACCTGCAGGGGGAAGAATAAGGGTCCATAAATCAATTTTATATGGTATTTGTCTCAGTTTGGCATTGCCCTGGCTTGTGATGTGATGGAAGGGCATTTATGCTGCTTTTATTCCTTACTTTTTACTCAAACCCATTTAGTTTTGAGCCTATTGTTACTTAAATTACAAACTCGGGACTTTATTTCTCGGCTTACTTTATTAGTACCCTTAACTCTGTTCACCAATAATCAGTATCCATGCAGGACGAGCAAAGAACAACATATTCTGTGGGTGGTTGAGTATAGTATTAGTATAATGACATTGGTAAAGCTGGTACTTGTGGATTAAGGTAACCAGTAAGGTAGTACTGTGAGATAAACCCTGTATAAATGAATATTACGAGCCAAACCGTCTCATTCAACATCAGTATCTGACCCCACAAATGCTTTAATTATGTTAACTAACAACATTCTGTAACTAATAATTGCTGTTCGCAAACTTTAATGAATTGCTCATTGTATATAAATGACTTGCACAAAACTGAAGCATGAAGACATAATGAAATGTTGTCTGTGAATAGAATGCGGAGGTTTAAATCCCCCTGTCCACTAAAATGATCAGTGTGAGTTACATTATAATGTCGGACACTGTGCTGTGAGCCCACCCATTAAGTTTTTACTTGTAAGTCACTGTATAAGTGTCTGCAATATAACCTACTGTAGCTAAGGAGGTGTATGTAACCTGTGTGTTTTCAGTAAGGGGGAGGGATGATCTTAAAATGTGCTGCACATAGAACTCTTAAAAGACCCTAAAAAACAAAAACAAGAGTTAGATAATAAAAATGATAATAGAAAATAGGGATCAAAGTTACTGCAAAGACACCACCACTGATCCCGACCACATATCCTCCTTCACTAGAAAAGGGGAAACATTTTGAAAGTATATTATTCAGTCAGTATCTCTAGAGAAATATAATATATATTTTGTGTTTTCTCTGACATATACCAAATAACTTGACCCTGCTTTAATCTAAAATTGGACAACTGTCCATAAATGGCCATTGACCCTCTTGGGGTGCATGATTTCCTCCATGAGAATGCTCAAGAGATTAACGACTGGAGAAGGACAACTTTTAAAACGTTGATACGGAAATAACCTTTGTGTGGGTGTAATGTATATACTATATCTCAAAAACGGAACAACAAAGTAACTACATAATACCAGATATCATATGGATGTGGGTCAAACTAATGCACAACCATGCTTTACAGTTGTAAAAAAGCCTTCGATTGGATTTGGTTTAATGGACTAATTATAGCAGGTGACTTTTGTTTATAAACCAGTAGCTTTTACAAATTGTTGTAAAGCAATAGGGCTTAGTGGCTTAGTGGTTAGCACGTTCGCCTCTCAGCGCTGTAGATTCCCAGTTCGAATCCCTATCTGGGTGGCGTTTCCATGTTTTCCCCGTGTCCGAGTGGGTTTCCGGGTTCTCTGGTTTCCTCCCACAGTCGAAAAACATGGATCAAGTCAATTGAATTCTCCAAATTGCCCCATGTAGAGTGTGTCTGTGTGTGTGAGTGTGTGCCCAGCGATAGATTGGCACCCTGTCCTGGGTGTATCTGCCCAGCGCGTGAAACTTTCTCCCCTGGATGGGCATGGGGAACCCCCCACGACCCTAATATATAGGATAAAGCGGAAGAAAATGAATATATGAATGAATGAATGTAAAGCAAAAAAATAAATTATTTACATACAGGACTACATGGTGGTGTAATGATTAGCATATTTGCCTCTAAGGGCTGGAGATCCAGGTTCGAAAATCGATCTGGGTGGAGTTTCCATGTTCTCCCATGTCCACTGGTACCATATTTACCAATGGCATTATGCTAATGATTCACCACCCATAAAATAGATCTTTGCTGGTGCTGCAGGAATCCTGGTTGTTAGTAATTGGAGTAAAGAGGACTAATAAAGTAACCAGACAAACAAAGTCCTGAGTTCATACTTCAACGAGTTACAACAGACCCAAGAGGAAATGGGTTTGAGTATAAATAAGAAATAGAATCCCAGCATAGTGCTTACACAACTTCTGAGCATTGTGGTTCACTGTGTAAGGTTTCAGGTTCTGTTTAAACAGCATTTGTATTCTGATTACCGGGAATGACCAGACATGTACGAGGAATGTTCTCTCCTAAAACAACAGTTTCATAATGGCTGTGGAATTTAAATGGATTTTTTAAATGGAATCTTTTTAATCACAATGGAATGGATTTTATTTTTTAAAAATGGAATTTTTAAGGTATTTATTAATGAGTGTTTCTTTGCTTTAGTTATGTTTTTTAAATACTGCCACCTGTTTAAAGTGACTTAAAGCTTGTTTTTATCTATCTATCTATTCAGTTTCTCACAGCTAAATGAGTCCCTCAATTGAGCACTGGTGTGGTTCAGAGCAGTCAGTTTTTCCATAAGGTAACCTTAGAGTTGAGTAAAGAATAAAAGCTAATGGTCATCTTTCCTGCAAACGATGATGATGCACCTAAAGTGTTCATATTATTGCCGTAAGTGTGACTGGCATGTACGTGTACTATAACACAACATGATGTAAGCAAGGCCACATCACTGCTTTAAGATGGTGCAACAGAACAACAAAAATACCCTTATAAGCAGTGTTTCCTGGCTGGACTGACTAAACTATAGATGTAAAAGTTAGCAGGTCTTTGCATGTCATCTGATGCATGTTGTCACTTTGTTTAAATAGTGAGGAAGTCTGCAAAGTTGTTCAGTAAAGTAAAAGACATGTAAGGACACATTAACGCTAAGCCTTCTGAGCAGCAGAGAATTTAGACTTTACTAGCTGTTGCTCATTTCGATACACTTCATTTATACTTACATTTATACAGCCCGCTTAAACAGCTCTTCACGTCAAAGTATATAGCCCCCATGTCTTTCCTGCTGACTATTCGACCAGAAGCACTGAAGGAATCTTTACAGAGATAGACCCATGTGTGTTTACCTCGAGAATTATAAATAATTGTAAACACTGTCTGCTTCTGCAATCAATCTTACTTAGTTCTTCCTCTTGTCTGAGTCCCAGCAGCTCGTTCAACAGCTCTACCAATTAATTAGTAATGAGGACCTTGCTTCTGTTTACAAAAGAAAAAAATGTAAACCATGTAAATACAATGAAAAAGGATATTTATCTAAAAAAAATAATTGTCAAAGTAATGCTTAAATATTTTTGTTGTGTTAGAAAAAACATCCATCCATCCATTATCTTCCACTTTGTCCTATATTAGGACCATGCCCATCCAGCGGAGAACGTTTCGGGCGCTGGGCAAATACACCCAGGACAGGGCACCAATCTATCGCTGGGCACACACTCACTTACACTCACACACTCTATTTGGGGCAATTTTTGGACTATGGGAGGAAACCGGAGAACCCAGAGGAAACCCACGCAGACACGGGGAGAACATGGAAACTCCACCCAGATGGGGATTCGAACCGGGAATCCCTAGTGCTGAGAGGCGAACGTGCTAACCACTAAACCACCTAGCCAAAAAAATATTATATAATTAATTAAATAGCGTGAGCTGCTGCAGCAGAGAAAGATGATAAAGATATTGTCGTCAGTTTCACTACGGTTTATTTTCTCACACAAAAATGACTTACAGATGACTTAACACATGAATTAAAGAAACGATGCTTTATTTTAGTGATCTTCAACGAGCAGCTGACCGCACATGCCACAGCTTGATTTATTAATAGTTTAAGCGCTGTACATCCAATGTGCACTGATTCCAAAAACACATTTTGTATTAGTCAGGAAATGCAGCTCCGATTTAGTTCACAGTGAGAATGCAGATGTCTTTCAGGAAATTAAATGCTGAGGCATCTCTGTGGCAAATTTTACAGAAATAACTCCTTTGAATTCCGGAAGAGAAACGACCAGTGGTTCCCAATTCATCATAAGTTTGCCACTGTAATTTATGTCATAAGAGGCATGGTGTGTATAGCGGTGCTTCCTGTGACGTAGAATGTAAGACCACAAAACCACACAAACACAGTTGGGCAGATATACCCAGGACAGGGTGCCAATCTATCGCTGAGCATATATATATATATTAAAAAAATAATGACTCTGTATTCTCAAAATAATGATGGAATTTGGAATATATTGATTATCTTAAATAAACATGTTGTTTTGAAATAATTAAGATTTAAATGGTAAGAATACACTGTCCAGTGATAAATAGCTTTCAAGGTGTAACTGTCTGAGGATCAGAAGTACATAATATGATGCATGAAATTTCCTTTTTGTCACAGTTCTTGATTCTAATTGATTTGTGATGTCATTCAGTCAAGCTTGAGAGCAGTCATCAGTACAAACACATTTAAAATACTCAATTAGAAGTTATACATGACGTAAACATCACTGATTTAGTCTGAATGTTGTTTTCTGGAGCGCTCAAATCTATATGTTTGCGGTATTAAAAAACAAAGTTTATATGTTTTAGAGAGCAAAGGAAAATAAAAAATAAGGACAAATAAGGATCTGATTTTGTTTATTAGCTGGTTTTAGTTTGCTAGATGAACTGCATCATTGCTGAAGCTAATGTTTTTGTCATTTAGTCATAAATGAAACTAAACTGGTAAACTAAATACAGTTAGATTTAGTTTAAATAGGAATGAGGGAGCTTATACCCCCTTAAGTTTTCATGACTTATGATGTGCTAACAAATGTGGATGAAAGGTTGGGAAGGCAAATATGCATTTTTGTGGTTACACATGCTACATGTTTGAGACTACAGTACAGCTTTTTAACACAATGTGCTTCACAGATTCAGCTTGTCTCACAGCTTATGCGAAACATATAAACTATGATTTATAACTATATAGTTTATATGTTTCACATAAGCTGTGAGACAAGTTGAATCTGTGAAGCACATTGTGTTAAAAAGCTGAACTAAAGTGTGCGTTCACTGTTGACAGAAAAGAAAGTATTGTCTGTTTTTGCCCTTTTTTAAGTATTGACTCATAGATTGGCACCATCTGTTGGTGTGGTTGGCCTCAGTTGTGAAAAGATTACAGGCAGGTCCATTCACTCACCAATCTATCTGCCCATGAAGTCAGGGTTGCCAGGTATTGTAAAAACAGCCAGCCAACGACTCTGAAATCTACTTCAAATGTCCCAACAGCAGCCTACAGGCCAAATGCATTATGATCCATCAGTCCTTTAAGTTTTAAATGAAATGCATATTTACTCTTAAACATAAGCAACTAAATATATCAATAGGTCAAGTTTCAAAGATTAATTATAGCTGGTATTTTATTTGAACTGTTTTGGAAAGGTATTTGTAGGACAACAATAAACACTAATAAAAAAAAAAAACCCTTCCAATATGTACATAAAGGCAGGTGCCACCAAAATTACATGCAAACTTTATCTGCTCAACACAGCAATGTGGTCCTACAGCACTCATGCGGCCATCGCTGATTGAGTCCTGCTGCGTTCAAGGTTTTTTCCTTGTTAGCTTTCTTTTTTTTTCTTTTTTTTTTTTTTTAAATTCTACTCATTTTTTTCAGGATCTTTGACTCGAGTGTTGTAAAGCTGATATGAGAGAATGCTTTATTGTTATGGAGATCATTTAAAAAATGATATACACTAATTACCTTTGTTCAGTTTAAAGGAGCAAAAGCCTAACATGAAAACGCAGATGATTTCATCCAAACTAACATTTGTGCTCATTTTACTGCTTTCTTTCATCTGTGTTCATTCATTGTTTCAATATTAGATCATTTGTAAGAAAAAAGGGATTTGACGTCTCTCCACAAATAATCCAGGAGACGTAGTCTGTTATTCATCCAAATCCATCCATCCATTATCTTCCGCTTTATCCTATATTAGGGTGGCGGGGGGGGTCCCCATGCCCATCCAGGGGAGAATGTTTCGGGCGCTGGGCAGATACACCCAGGACAGAACGCCAATCTATCACTGGGCACACACTCACTCACTTACACTCTATATGGGGCAATTTGGAGAACTCAATTGACGTGATCCTTGTTTTTGGACTGTGGGAGGAAACCGGAGAACCCGGAGGAAACCCACACGGACACGGGGAGAACATGGAAACTCCACCCAGATGGGGATTCGAACCGGGAATCCCTAGCGTTGAGAGGCGAATGTGCTAACCACTAAGCCACCGTGACGCCCGTCTGTTATTCACTTGGGAAAAAATCTTTTGAAACCCAGTGATTAGTACAGTAACCTAATTGCAGTGTGATCTATGAAAAATACATACATTTAGATTTCAAATTGTAATACTTTATAACTGTATGATAAATAATAAAAGCAAAGCAAAAAAAAAAGCAGTGGTATCAAAAATAAGTCGTGTGTGTGAAAAGCAGCTGGTTTCAGACCTGCAACTGGAATGTGGGTGTAAATGATTCATGTTGGCTGGACTTCAGTGCATGGTGCACACGCACACGCACACACACACACACACACACACACACACACACACACACACACACACACACACACACACACAAATATGCAAAGCTTATTGCCTCCCTTAATGCAGAAATCTGGATTGTGGTACTTGCTGAAAGAGAAGTAGAGGTCTGAAAGGGAGGGAGGGAGGAGAAAAAGGAGGCGAATGTCTGAGAGCTGGAGGGGCTGTTTATAAAAACTGAAACGGGGGAATGAAAGGCAGACTCTGGAACTCAGGACTGATAAAGAGTTTGGGATTGTTTTATTCAAACAGGTAAGTTGGCTTGTGTTGTTTAATCAGTAAGTGTTTCCATGTGTGAGGAAAAAAGCTTTAAAATACATTCAGAGTTTGCAAATTAACTCTAAACCAAATACAATGGCGATACGGGGGGTGGAGTAGGATTTACAAAACAAGAGAGAGTCTGTTCTGGTACTTCTGTGGTGGTAATTCGTTTATGCAAGTAATTCACAACGGAGGATTGAATACTCTGCACCAGTAATACAGTGTTGTCTAAATCCTGTTACTGGCTAAAAAGCAAAAGCTTTTAAAATATCAGTTTAATCTTTCAAATTAAATTATCTGGGGTTGCTTTGGTTCTTCAGGTCGTGACTCAGCAATATTTTGTGTAAATTTTAAAAAATATGACCAACTTTAGTTTCTGATGGGATTAGCATGTGATATAATGACTTTTTTATTTAATCAGGCTGAACTAGTGAAGGTTTTCTCTCAAAACATGCTAGTGGGCATATTGGTGAGGTTTATTGATTCACCCTCTGAACACTAGAACAATAATTGTTTTTCGGTGTAAATGTATTAAATGAGCTCAAATAATTCATATAGCATTAAAACTGTTATTAAAGTTTACAACTTGGCTGTAATTTGATCCCTGAACATGTGAAGCCAGTACAAATCCAAAAGCATTCATTCACTGAACTCATTAACACTATTATTATACCACCACTACACTTGTCATTGTATATTTTACTCTCTCTTTACGTTACCACACATCTGTATATATGTGTATATGTATATGGGTACACAGTTGTATATAGAACCATAACCTTGTGTACAATATATCCATAAAAACATATTTACATATTCTATTCTGCTTAGATATGTATTATATCTACATATATATTGCACTTACCTGCATGCATTAGTAATTTGCATAATGTATCTACTTTTTATACAGTTTGTGTTGCACAAAACTCATATGTTACACGTGTCTGTATTTCCACTATGCTAATATTTGCACTTTTGCTTGATGCTAACTGCGATTTGTTTGCATGTACTTGTACTGAGCAATGACAAAGTTAAATCCATCTATCCATCCAGTCTTTACATTTACAGTTCTGTCATGAATATGCATCCTATCACATTGGAGTTTTAATTATAGGTATAAAAGAGGAGGGGTGGCACGGTGGCTTAGTGGTCAGCACGTTCGCCTCTCAGCACGAGGGATTCTCGGTTCGAATCCCCATCTGGGTGGAGTTTCCATGTCTGCGTGGGTTTCCTCCTGGTTCTCCGGTTTCCTCCCATAGTCCAAAAACATGGATCAAGTCAAATGAGTTCTCTAAATTGCCCCATACAGAGTGTGTGTGTGTGAGTGAGTGTGTGCCCAGTGATAGATTGGTGCCCTGCCCTGGGTGTGTCTGCCCAGTACCCGAAACGTTCTCCTCTGGATGGGCATGGGATTACCCCCCCCCCCCCGCGACCCTAATAGAGGATAAAGTGGAAATTAATGGATGGATGGATAAAAGAGGAGATATTTATCAGAACAGCAGCTTTTTCTAACACAATGTGTGCATTAGTGAATGAATGCTTTTAACCTATTTTAAAACATATTTGCTTAATACTTTAAATCATTTAATCTTTCTAACTGTCTGTCTGTCTCTGTCTATCCGAACTTTTCATTATCGTAAATATTTGTCCTGGAATGACGACTTCACTCTGCCCATGCTTTGCTAATTAAATCCAGCTGGCAAACAGCTCATTCTTGCAAAACCCAGAACGGTTTATGGGTCTGAGTGTGCTATGGTATTTATGACTGTTTTCTGTAAACTGTTTGGGCTGTATATGACTGAGC
Source organism: Corydoras maculifer (assembly GCA_019802435.1). Taxonomy (NCBI): domain Eukaryota; kingdom Metazoa; phylum Chordata; class Actinopteri; order Siluriformes; family Callichthyidae; genus Corydoras; species Corydoras maculifer. The sequence continues at coordinate 531,966 of JAFMOD010000195.1, forward strand.
ACATACTTAATTATAAACAAGAAATAACATTCTCTGTAGCCACTTAATGCAGATTCAAGTGAAACAGGGAATTAAAGGGGCTTTCGTAAACTCTGATCATCAGTCAACACAGGACACGCATAAGCCTTTTTCAAGTATGGGTAACATATGACATCTGAAGGAACACAGAACTGCAGAAAAATAACTCCCAGAATTCTTTTAAAGTCAAAATGAGGAGAAAACTGACGTTTTATATAAATGGTGAAAACATTCATTTATGTTAAATGAAAGCAATCAACCAAAGTCAGCACCTGGTTCTTAAAGTAAACAGCAGGTGATTTATTGTTTGTGATGCCAAAAACACCTGTGATTCATGTAGACACTGTGATGTGCCTACAGATAAATCTGATAAATCGAGATGCATGGTTGAAGGACACTCAACTCGGCTCAATTTCCTTTATAAAGCACTTTAAAAACAACAACGACTGCAACAAAGTGCTGTACTGTGTTGAAAGTTAAAATGATAAAAAAAAAAACAAGAATACAATATAAGCAATAAAACAATACATCAAGTAACGTAAAACACAAAAAATGCTATTAAAACCAATGTTAAATGTTAAAAGCCGATTAGACCTTGAATTAAATGTTTGTCTGCCTTCACTATAGTGTGACAATGTGAATAAACTGACTGAATGAATGCCTGTTCACACATCAAGGATCTTCTTCAGAGTCTCACTGCTGCCACCTTCTGGAGCTGGTTTAATATTGTCATCATCTTTTTAGTGATAAATCTACCACATCAGAAATTAGCATGGGAGAAAAAACAAAATGTAATGATTTTATTTGTATTTAGCTTTAAAACCGTTTTTCTGATATTACTCCGGTAAATTTTTATATTTGTTAATGTTCTTTTTAACCTGAATTTAGTGTTGGGCTAGTTTTCATTAAATATAATAACCCTGTTTTGAACTCCTCTTAAAATGACTGGAATTCTAATTGCAAGCAAGAACTTTTAACAAGAACTCCCGCCAAAAAAACTTATGGTAACCATTTAACAAAGACTGTTTATTCTACAGCAAAGTCCGAATTAAAGGAAAACTTTGGTATTGTTTTAACCCTGGCTCTATTTTTCTCTCTCTTTGAGTGTAATTATTTTACATTTTCAAAATCGATTGCAATTACTGACTGTATTCACTGTTTTAGTGCAAAAATAACATAAAACAGCTTTACTATTAAATCCAATAGAAAAATATTCAGATGGACAACATGGAAAGGACCTTTACAGACAAAAAACATGCATAAACAACCAGCCTCAAGCAGCACCCCCTGTTAAATAATGTTCTCGATATGCTGCTGCATCATAGACAGAAAGGAAAAAATAGTCGTTATAAAAATATTATTATAATATAATAAATTAAAATGCTTGCTCTATAGGATTACACTAGTACAGTTTTACAGTTTCTGGATTTTGCATTGTCACTCAATACTTTATTTTTGTGCCAAGACAAAATGTAGAATTTAAAACATTTTATAAAATGTTTTTTTTTTTTTTTTTTATATATATAGTCCTTTAACTTCTATTAGTTTGAAACAAGATGTACAGTGAGCTCATATTGATTTGATTGTTGTGTGTTTACATAGTAACATCTTAATTAAATATGACAATGCAAAGCTTTCATCTTGCTTTTGTTCTTTCTTCTTTTTTACAGATACAATGCTGGTACTAAGATCCTGCTCATCTTTACTGTTACTCTGTATCATTTTCTTCATATCCTCCACATTGGCCTTGTCACCCCGGCGCAATAGCACTCGCCGAGCTGGGAATGCCCTGCCCCGCTCCTTTGACAGCGATGAAGACTACAGTGACATCTATGGCGAAAGCACAAGCATGTCTTTTGTACCTGTGGGTACTCCAGGTCCACTCTGCCAATACGACCTGTGTAAGGATCAGCAGGTCTCATGCGAGGTGCTGGCACAGACCACCGGATGCTCTTGTCCAGGTCTTAGCAGCCACTTTCAGGTTCCGGATCCTCCTCAGATCAGGAGTTTAGAGTTCGAAAAGCCGCAAACAGTGGTGGTGCGCTGGTGTGCTCCCGCCTCTGCTGTCATGAACTATTTCATTAATGTGAGCGGTCAGAATGAGCTCCTCCAGACTGGAGAAAGGAGGAGGAAGATAGAACTTGGCTACGTGGCGCCTGGCACTAAGGTGTGTGTACTGGCCAAGAATCGAGCTGGGTTTAGTGCCATGGAGAGCCTCTCGTGCGCCATTTTCGAGCCTCGTGGAGCAGAATCAGGACTTGCACTGAGTCTGGCACTCATATGTGGGATGATGGCTCTGGTTCTGTTGTTGGCCTTAGGGCTGTTGGTCTGGAAATGTAGACAAAGGAAAACAGTGGCACAGACAGAAAACCGAGGAGCCTCAGCAGCACTTTGAGGCACTATGAGATAACTAAAGAATCTCTCCTGACGAATGATGAATAAATGAAAAACAGACTGTTCAGAGCACTTTAGCAAGTAATTAACATGATATTTTTGTCAAATATATTTGACTTTTATAAAAGTAGATCAGATATGAATTTCACCTTGATGTTTTACCCAAAACAACAAAAAATGAGGAATTCGTCTGCTGAGGCATATCGTTCTGGGCTTGTAAATGAGTCACATTAAGTTTGCTGTTCAGTAATTATTTAAAATATTGGATTATTTTCTATAAACATTTAAGCCCGGATAATAAAACTGGAGTTTAAGAATGTACTACTAGATTAATGTTAATGTTTGTATTGCAATTTTTGTTTGTTAATGTTTGTATGGGAGTTTCTTCTTTGGAATCCAGAACGTGTCCACATTAAGACAATTGTTTAAGTGTGCTGACATCCTTTTACTGTATAATGTAAAGAGATTATTTTTATATTGACTTCCACAGTCACTGACAAATAGGCAGTCAGAATGTGGGTGTAAGAAACTAGCATCAACGCCCCGATTTCATGCTGGGAAAATGACTGGTCATTTTCACATGGTAATTTTTACCTTACCACATACACAGTAAAGAAATGTCTTTAAGTGCTTAAGTCCAGTTAGAATCAAATGCTCAAATCTTGGAATATATAAACCCCTGAGCGTCATTCATGGATTCGAAAGCACTTAAAAAACATTTAAAATGTAGAAATGTGATTAAAAAAAAACAAGTACACAGCAAGTAGTTGACCATTTATCAAAATTCTTATTTTTTTATTGTGGTTATGGTTCATTTCATTTTTAGCACTGATTGCACGTACACAGTTTGTGCCTAAAGTGATGAAGTGCTGTAATTATTATAATAAATATACTGAAAACAGAAAATGTCTCATGGTATGAGAATGCAGTGGAGAAACTGTTGATAGCATCATAAGCACATGTTGAAATCAATTAGGCGGCAAATGAAAAACCAAATATTAGCTACAGAATTGATATGCCTGTTTTAAAAACAGTCTTTTTAAAGTAAAATAAAATGAAGTTAAGATAAAAACAAGTATGAAGTTTACCTTAGATAAAGATTTATTTTGTGTAATAAACATGTGACAAGAAGACAAATATAATCTACGTCCTAATCTAAGTCCATTCGAAATCGGCTATTTCACCTAAAAATAGACATCTTTTATTTAGTTTCTGGGTCACATTAAGAACTACAGGAACCTATCTCAGCCCTCATTGGAAAATAACAAGATCAGTAAAAACATCTGTAGGATGTCAGTAAGCTACACTAAAATAATAAAGCTATGTTGGTCGTATACGCATACATTATATTTCACATTAAGTATTCAATAGGAAGGTGTTACAGTTTGGATAAGTAGTCTTATAAACTTAAAGACCAATAAATGAAAAATACCATGCATCATTAGATCATTATCAGTATTAAATATAGATCACTGTTGGTAAAATGTAGTAATTAATAGAGGCTGGGCTCAAGTGTCATTAAAATTCTTTAAACACCCAGTAATTACAATTATTATTAAAGGTCAAAACCAAAATATTAGAACACAGATAGATATCAGGCTCATGTAAACGAGGAACAAAAAAAGCAACAGAATAAGGGTCAGATGAGTAAACTTTAAAAGCTGGAGTGAGATGTTAAGTACAGAATATAAGGATGTCGTTTACTGTTCATATGAAAACATGCGGGAAGAAGCTTCTCTGTTGCCTACATGTCCACTGAGCCTGAACTACAAAACACGGACTTAAATTTTATTTGGATTCAGGGTGAATTGGCTGCTCTAAATTGCCCCTATAGAGTGTATGTCTGTGTGAGTGAGTGTGTGCCCAGTGGATTGGCGTCCTGTGCTGGGTGTATCTACCCAGCCCCGAAATGTTTTCCCTGCATGGGAACACCATGGCCTAGCATAGGATTATACAGAAGTTAATGGATGTGATAATTTTCAGTTTCAGCTAAATATCGTCATCCTATTTTTTCGCACCTTAAACTTTTTCACTCATCATCCTGGGTTTACGGACCCACTGAAGGTTGGGTTCCCTGGATGACACCTTCTTGTACTTATTAAAGTGAAGTGAATTTGAGACTTGAGGAGACTTTTTCGTGGTGTTTAAATTACTGAAAAATATTCAAAGGTAGACAAGACAAGCCTTTCGTTATTATTTGTTAATACTGTTATTATATTATTTATCTAAGATAAAAGGATACGGTACCAAGCCTTAATCTTAATTAGTATTTATTGTTAGGGGTGTAACATTTACACCCAAACTGGAACAGCCAGATATTTTAAAATGTCCTGAAACTGTATTTAAGGCTTTTGTCAAGTGATTTGAGGAACCAAGAGCTCATCTCTAAACATTCAAACAACAAAAAAAAGCATTTGCTTGTGAGTTCCAGAAGTGTAACATTTTGGGATTGTATTCGACAGACAGCTTCAGCAAGGTAACTGTAAAAAGTTTTTTTTAAATAGTTTATTTGATTATTATTATTATACAAATCCCATGTTATATTTATGTTACAATTTACTAGAAGCACACGTGTACCATAAAGTGCATAAAGGGCTATTACAAATATTTTATTTAATGGAAACATAAAAAAAATCTATATTTTTTAGCTATTTAAAAAAACATTAAAAAATTAAGTTTATTTATCACAGTCTATAGGTTTTTTTGAACATGAACATTCTTGTATTAAAATGATGAAAGAAATAAATATCTCTTTAAATTAACTTTGAATTTTGTTTTTGTTTGTTTACAGTAAAGAACATCATGCATGTTTGCAACCTCGGCCTCGTCCTGCTTTTGACCTGTTCCATCATGTCATCTGCTGATGCACAAAATTACCAGGATTTTCTGTTAAAGCACGTTTCACCAAACATGAATGATAAACAGTGTAACTGTAAGATTGGGAAAAGAAAAATTACTGGACCTGGAAACGGCTGCAAAGCTATAAACACCTTCATAGTGGCCTCACAGAAAGATGTGGCTGCTGTGTGTGATAAAGGTGGCAAACCGAAGGGGGGAAACCTTTATGAAAGCACCAAACCTTTCCCGGTGGTCACTTGCCGGCTACAAAGTGGAGCTCGACCCCCGAAGTGCACTTACACAGGTCAGAGGAGCACTCGATATGTTACACTGAGTTGTGAAAACAACTTGCCAGTTCATTTTGAAGAGGACACTCTGGCAAGTCCATGAAGTTGTATTCTTAACAAAAAGATGAGGAAATGTTTTATTTTAAAAAAAAGTATAGTGCATTTAAACTGATATTTAATATTGCTCTTTGTGTGTGTGTGTGGGTGGGTGGTGTGGGGGTGTCTTAGCTAAGAAATCTTTTTTTACCTTTATTATATCACATACACATAATATGTACAAATACTTTAAAGACCTTGTGCCTTGTATTTTCTTTTCTTTCATTATGTAACAATTTACATGTTTTAGATAACACCGATTCATTAGAATTCCCTCTGTATCTTTATTATAGTATTAAAGAGCTCTGTTAACACTTGGCACTGTCTCTGTTCTTGCTGGTTACATTGCAAAACCTACATTAAGACATTTTTTCTGCTGTAAACATCTCTGTAAACTTAAACATAATACTTCCAATTAATCCTCCATATGTTTCTCTACATATTTTGTAAACCTTTACCCTTTACCTTGGTCAGGACCCCTTCAGGACCGCCATAGGTCAAGTACTATTAGGTCACATTACAATTTGTGGTGTGTGTTCGTGTGTGTTATTGTTTAAGCGGTGTTGCTGAAGTTTTTAACGTTTAGTGTCGCTGCTCAACTGAGAATAAACCACCAACTAAAAATGTCATGTGAGCACTGATAATGGATTCAAGAAGGATTAACATTAAATGTTCAGCAACAAATAAGGGCCACCAGAGGGAGACAGAGGACAACGGCGCATAATTACAGAACAATTGGCTTCAGGTGCAAGAATGTTGTATAAAACCCTCGTCTAACGTCTTATTGTCGGTTGTTGGTGTTAAGACCGGGGCTGTGTCTCATTGTACATGTTACTCCTCGTCTTATTGTCAGTTATTGGTCTTAAGACGGGGCTGTGTCTCATTGTACATGTTACTCTTCGTCTTATTGTCAGTTATTGGTCTTAAGACCGGGGCTGTGTCTCATTGTACTTGTTACTCTGCTACTTGTTGGTGGTCTTAAGACTCTGCGTCTTATTGTCGGTTGTTGGTCTTAAGACCGGGGCTGTGTCTCATTGTACTTGTTACTTTGCGTTTTATTGTCAGTTGTTGGTCTTAAGACCGGGGTTGTGTCTCATTGTACTTGTTACTCTGCTACTTGTTGGTGGTCTTAAGACTCTGCGTCTTATTGTCGATTGTTGGTCTTAAGACCGGGGCTGTATCTCATTGTACTTGTTACTCTGCGTTTTATTGTCAGTTGTTGGTCTAAAGACCGGGGCTGTGTTTCATTGTACTTGTTACTCTGCGTTTTGTTGTTGGTCTAAAGACCGGGCCTATGTCTCATTGTACCTCTTACTCTGCGTCTTGATGTCGATTGTTGGTCTTAAGACCAGGGCCGTGTCTCATTGTACTTGTTACTTTTTGTCTTATTGTTGGTCTTAAGACTCTGTGGCTTATTGTCTTAAGACCGGGGCTGTGTCTCATTGTACCCGATACCCTGCGTCTTGATGTCGGTTGTTGGTGTTAAGACTGGGGCTGTGTCTTATTGTACCTGTTACTCTTTGTCTTATTGTCGTTTTTTAGTCTTAAGACCACGTCTGTGTCTCATTGTACCTGTTACTTAAAATTTTAGGTTAATTTTGCACCCATATTCATCCACCACCCATGTGTGTATGTTCTTTTGTGTAGTTCTGACATTAAAACAAATCAAAATGACATTACAGTATATTATTCTCCTCCCCAAGTTAACATTTATTACCTTGTACATGATCTTTAAAGTGTCACTTTTACATGGAAGTTAAAAAGTGTGATAAGAAGCTTGTATAAGAGTACAATTTATTAAAGCAAAAGTATTTTTAAAGCAGAATGTTTAGGTTTTGCCTTCCTTTTTATAAATGCAATTACTCTAGATGTAATGATGACTAGTTGCACCGCCACTTTTCTAAGGTTAAGTACAACTTCCTTTTAAATATCAATGATATCTCCATCATAATGCACTGGCCAGCCGTCGTCACATGCTATAGTAATGTACCGAAAGTCCTTTACACCTCTGTACTCACAATGTGGTCGTTTTTTAGGTGGACTTTTGAGTTTGCATATGATCACAGGAAAGGGCTGGTTACTATCAAACAGATTTCGGTCAGAGGGTCTACGTGTTCCGGCACGACCACACACGTTTTTGATCCGCTCTTTAGTGTCTGTTACAAAAGTATTAGTTTCTTTGCAGTCGTTGGTGTCACCAACTGTGATCTCTCTGCTCCAGATGACGCTGGTACACTTTTCTGCAGCCATATTGCCATTGAAATGCTGATTTAAGAACTTCTCATAGCGGGGCTTTATGTGTGCAGGCTGAGCATCAGCAGGCAGGACAGTGACGCAGACCAACAGGAGAACCAGACCAAACCAGTACCTGTTCATGATGTTTCTTTTAAAAGAAAAATTAAAAGAATAAAAAAATAATGTTTTAGTTTGACTGTTCCCAAAGCTAAATCCGCAGAGATTCGACTAGAATAACATTAAATTGAAAGAACTTAGCTAGCAGCACTAGAGGAACATTAACTTAATGTTGTACCAACTTGATGGTTGGGGTTAGAATACATGATCGGCCATGGCCATGATCCTGGAGAACAGTATTAGGGCCTGTATGGGTTGGCTTAGTATTTGAACCCCAAACTTCAGGTCGATATTCCAGCACTCTAACCACTAAACTACCCCACCCTCGTTATACATGCTTTTCAAGCTTGTATTGTTTCTCACTGAAACACTTCTTCTTTTTTCTTTTTTTTTCTGTAGGATTACACAATGAAAGTGAAGCAATATGATTTCAACATTTAGGGAAGTGAACTTTTCCTTTACTAAATTAATTAATTTAATAATTTCCTAATCAATGATTTACTGATGGGACCAATTAAACACAAATGTTTTACCATAAATCATCTGTAATTAAGTTATGTTTACACAATTGCAAAGAAATAAAGTAAACTATAATAAAAAGATGAGAATAAGATTATCTACTTTCATTCCAATTTTCAAGTTAACAGTCAAAATAGTTCCAGAAGTTTCGTTATAAGCTACATATAATCTGTGTGTGGATAGATAGATATACAGTAGGTGTGTGTGTATGTGTGTATATATATATATATATATATATATATATATATATATATATATATATATATAGCTAGCAATTGAACAATTACCGTACCTTTTTAATTACTGTACATTTAATTTTTCTATGTGGTAATAATGTTATAATAATAAATAATGTCACTGTTTTGCTGATCAGATGTAAATGTAGGACCTGCTTCATGATGCAGCTGTAAGTAAGATAAATGCTGTTACCTCAGTGTAATCTGTAAGCTTTGTCCCTGTTTTGCTTCTAGAATTCTTGAGGTTTTCTGTGAATGTGTTCACAGACTTATGTACCATTTAATTGCAACAGAGTGTTTTCTGCTCACCCAATCAGGGTCATATTAGATTGACGTTCCCTTATTTAGACTGAAAACAACAACAATATTAAGCAGAAGATTCTGTACCCTGAACCCAGATGACTCCGTATTTGGTGTGAGGTGTAACAGATCAGTTGATCTTTGATAACAGAGCCAAAATACCTGTTTAGACATGACAGAACTTACAGGCAGAAAAAAAAACAGAGTTCAACCAGGGCAATAACATTAGATTTGGTTTTTGCAGAGCAAATGTAGATAAGCACGTTGCCCAACTTAGTTTTGGGAAGTTAATTTTTCAGACTTTTCAAGAGTATATACAAAAGGCTTGACTGTAAAAAAAAAGAATGCACTAAAGTTATTTATTATTATATATCCATCCATCCATTATCTTCCACTTTATCCTATATTAGGGTCGCGAGGGGTTCCCCATGCCCATCCAGGGGAGAACATCTTGGGCGCCGGGTAGATACACCCAGGACAGGGAGCCAATCTATTGCTGGGCACACACTCACTCGCACAAACACACTCTATATGGGGCAATTTGGAGAACTCAATTGACGTGATCCATGTTTTTGGACTGTGGGAGGAAACCGGAGAACCCGGAGGAAACCCACGCAGACACGAGGAGAACATGGAAACTCCGGAAATCCCTAGCGCTGAGAGGCGAACGTGCTAACCACTAAGCCACCGCGCCGCTATTATTATATTGTTTTGTATAATTATTATTATTCTAAAAAATGTATAAAAATTCCATGAAGTTATTGCTTGTCCCAGATATCATACAGATGCGAATGCTTTGTTGTCATGTGCTGATAAATTGCATGTGGACTGAAATTAGCTCTCATGAAAATATTCAGTCAATCCATATGTCCCAAAACACATCTGGTTGAGATTTGGCAGTGCTAACTACACGTGAGCCACTTTTGGATGATGCACAGCAGTAATCTGATGTATGTGGCAACTAAGAGTGAATGGCATACATGGAATCAATTAATGTGGAAAACATGGTATATATTTGCTATCTGGTTATCGCAGGTGCAATGGTTTAAAGTATTTATTTTTAGTATTATTTTATAAATCTTTTACTTTGTTTTAAAGGAATGATTCAAAATAACGATTCAAGAATTTGTGAGTTAAATGTTTTTATTAATTACTAATGCAGTTCAAACTTGTTCTCCACTTTACAAACAAATAAGCAATTAAAAGAGAATTCAGAAAAATGTCTTTTGTTTAAAAGATGTGTGATAAGAAAAGAAAAGTGCATGTTTACAAGCTTTCCACAGTTTCATGCTTTATTCCCTTTAAGCCTTATTTCCACTTCCAAGTCTTATACCAGATACACAAAAACCAAAGTCATTTAATGAACATTTAATGAACATTTAATGAAATTTAATGAATGATATTAAATATTCTCTTTTCTGTTCATGCAAATTCCATTTACATTACATTTACCTCAAATATATAAAGTAACTAAAAACAAACTGCATGATAACATCAAGTTTAGATGCAAGTCTTAAAATATCACAGTAATTCTACGAAATACAGAAACCTTTCCATCGCATTGGTTTAAATCACCACTGCACGAATTCAGCTAGTGAAAATGTTAACTAGTTGGAAATTAGAGGAGACTGTTTCGAGCATATGCGATTAAACTGAACTGTGTGTGTGTGTGTGTGTGTGTGTGTGTGTGTGTGTGTGTGTGTGTGTGTGTGATTTACCGCCGTGATGGTAACAAATGCTGACTATTGACATCTGGAGAGGTTTTTTTTGTCACTGATAAAGCAATACGCCAGAAATCTACATGAACACACCTGGTTTCAAGGTGACCACGCCCATCAGAAGGGATGTATTCACAAGCTGCGACACTGAAAACAGTGGGGTGTAAGATGGTAATGAACATCGTGATGCACCATGCACTGGGTGTAAAATGGAGCCTGTACACTTTTTTTTCCATAATAACTGGGAATAAAATAAAAAGCACTTTAATGGTTTATGTACAAGTACAACAAGTATGACATTATATGAAAAATACGTTTGAATGATTTCTCTAAAAGGTCAGTATCTGTTATGAAATTAAACCTTTTTTTTCCTCATGTGGTGTTTTGGGTACAGCATTAAATTATAAGCTTATCCTCTTCAAAATGAATTGGCAGCTTGTCCTTGTTACATCCCAGGGTAATTTTTCGTGTGCTCTTCTTGCCAGTGTAAATGCATCTTGGGGGTCTATCTCCACTCTTCAGATTGCATGTGACCACCGTGAATATTTTGTTGCTTTCGTAAAGGTTCCCACCCTTAGCTACTCCACCGTCCTCACACACAGGTTTGACCAGTCTCTTCGAGACAGTTATGAAGGTGTTGATTTCTTTGCAGGTCTTGTCAGGTTTGGTGATTTTTCTACTTTTCATTTCAGAGTTACAATCATTTGCATTCATTCCCAGAGAAACGTGCTTTAACAGAAAATCCTCGTACGACTGAGATTCGACACGGAACATAAGGGAAGATGTCAAGATCAAGACAAAACCAAAGTAAGAAAGCTTCATGTTGTTTTCTGCAAACACAAACAAACTTTAAACCACGGAGAAATGACATACACTAGAAAAACCTGAATATCTTTAAGTTTGTATTTATTGTAATTAAATGTTGTCATTCCCTATAAATTGGAATCCTCCTAAAAATTCTCATCATTTTACAATTACAGACTGTAGTTTATCTGTAGTTTAACTGTTAGTCCCCTGCTGGTTTTCTGTTCTCTCTTCGTCGGGAGCATCACAGAACAGGTATCATTTGGGTGGTGGATTGTTTATTGGCTGTTCCGCAGTGACACTGATGTGGTGAGGGGGGTTTAGTGCAGCAGTGCTGCTGTAGTTTCATTTCTCCACCTTAGTGACACTGCTGGGATAGGAATAATGCACCCACCAAATGATCCCTGCTCTGTGGTGCTACTATTGTGGTCCTGAAAATTGAAGAAATAAGATCCATAACAAAAAAAGATCATTAAAATCAGTGCAGTTACCTCTGTTGAAGCTGAAAACTTTGATCCTGGGTTTCTTCTGGACTTCCAAAATTTGTCCTCAAAACAGCTGTTTTTCTGTCTTGCAGACACAGACTTATATCCCATTTGATGGCTGCGCAGCATCTCCCTCCAAACCAATCAAAAGCACTATTGGATCACCATGACCTTATTTAGACTTAAAAACAGTATCATTAAGCTGAAGACTCTGTACTATAAACTCAGATGATTCCATATTTGGTATGAGGTAAATGAGAACAGATGATTTGAATACGACAGCAGTAGTACCTGTGTAGACATGATGGAACATATAGGAAAAGGAATTTCTGGTTTTAATAGGAGCATAAAAACATTCAGTTTGTTTCTGCAGAGCAGACATGCAGTAGGATTAGCTTGTTACTTAATTCAGTAATAAAGTTCAACAATTAGAAGCTTAAAGGTTTTATAAAAATTTAAGAGAGTACTGTGTGAAAGCTGGTGCACTGATCATAAAATTTTCAAAACTAAAGAAGAGTGCGATGATGACAACATTCATTCATTATCTTTTGCTTAATCCTCTATTAGGGTCGTGGGGGGGGGGGTTCCCATGCCCATCTAGGGAAGAACATTTCTGGCTCTGACTAGATACACTCAGGGCAGGGTGCCAATCTATTGCTTGGCACAGACACACACACAGAAACACACTCAATATGGGACAATTTAGAGCATTCAGTTTACATTGAATCCATGTTTTTGGACTGTGGGAGGAAACCGAAGAACCCGGAGAAAACCCACATGGACACGGGGAGAACATGGGAACTCCACCCAGATCAGGGTTCAAACCTTAATCCCCAGCGCACCTGAGAGGTGAACGCACTAACCACTAAGCCACCGTGCTGCCTAGTTTGTTAAATATTTTACTAATTACAGATGCAGTTCAAACTTTCTAAAACATTTCTTCTCTTTAAAAAGAACACGCACATTAGATTAAGTTGGATGCAAACTGTATTTTATTTAAAATGTATACAGAAACATGAAAAATAAGAAGAAAAATACACAAAGGTGCACATTTAAAAGCTTTTCAAATATTTCATAATGAATTAGTTTTGATAATACAAACATCATTTTGTACCTTTAACCATGAGTGTCAGATTTCCACCACCCAACTTTAAATCATCACTGCATCATTTTAGTTGCTCCAAATGTTTGTTAGTAGAAAATGTGCTTTACTTTATTTTCTATTAAACATTTACTTGCATATCTGTCTTAAAATGGGCTTTCCTCTTCATAATGAACTGGCAGGCCATTTGTGCATCCCAGTGTAATATATAGATTGCCCCTCTGACCAGTGTAGATGCAATTTGGGAAACTGGTTCCACTTTGTAGAATACAGGTGACCACTGGGAATGGTTGGTTGCTTTTATAAAGGTTGCCTAGTGTATGTCTGCCAGCACCCTGACACACAGGTTGGACAATTCTTGCTGGGGCCAGTATGAAGGAGTTTCTGTACTTGCAGGTGCCATGGGATCCAGTGATTCTATTCCTTGTGATTACATTGTTACACTGGTACTCATTCATGCTTGGGTTGATGTGCTTCCGTACAAAGTCATTGTATGTTTGTGCATCAGCAGAAGGCATGAAGGAGCATGTCAAAAACACGACGAGGCCAACGTAAGAAAGGTACATGATGTTTATTTTCTGCAAACACAAAAAAAAAATCTTAATCTCTTAAGGAATAAAACATTAGAAGTGTGCATTTAAAAGCCTCAGATTTTTAACAGACAAATGTAACCTTTCACAAATGTAAGCAAATTGTTACAGTATTGCTCCGTATTTTTAAAAAGATTTATCCACACTCTTACAAAATTTTTTTATTTTAAAATAATTTAAATGACGCTGTTGTGCAGGTTAGATGTAAAAATGCAGTTACCTCAGTTTATGTTGTACGGACTTTACTTCAATTCCTGTATTTCATCCAGTGTTCTAGAAGATGTCTTTAAAACTGTGTATAAACGCTGATGATGCTTTTCTGTCCTTTAGACACAGACTTTTATACCATTTTAGTGCAACAGAGTGTTTCTCTGTCATCCAATCGAGAGCAGCATCAGAACAATGTTACCTTATTTAGAATGAAAACTATGATTAAGCAGAAGTATCTATATCATATGTCACATTGAGATTACTTCATATTTGGTATGTGGTGTAATAGAACTGTTAACTTTTAACATGAGCATTTAATATGCAGAGTGAAAGTACAGTAGGGTGGGACCAGCATGTTACCCAATTCAGTTTTAGAAAGTAAGTAAGCAGTAAGCAGAAGCTCAGAGATTGTTTTTCAGATTTATATTGACCAGAAAGTATATAATCCCAGTTACTTTGTTATGGAATAACATTAGTTATTAAATCTTTATCTAATAGACGTTAGTTTAAGATCATCATCGTTGGTCATTTAGCATTGCATATTCAAATAAAGGGCAAGAATACATACATATATATATATAATGTATACTAAATGTAATGTAACTGGATTTAGTCCTTCTCTTTTTTTCATTCTCACTCACACAAAGTTCAACCAAAGGGTATTAGTGACCCAGAAGTTTAACTCTTCTTCTGTATGTCCAATATTTTTTATTTTTAGATTCAAATGTACTGATAGAGCGAGCTTTGTACAGTAATACTTTGTCTTATTTCAGCTATACAGCTATAATCAGCATTCCTTTATAACACATTTATAGATTGTAAAATATATTCTACACCTCTGACAGCCCACAGATTACCGAAACAGTCATCTCATTAGATGCAGAGAAAGCCTTTGATTATGTAGAGTGTGATTATTTACTTTTAGTTCTTCATAAATTTGGCTTTGGGGACACATTGATATAATTGATCAGGTTAGTTTACACAGCATTGTTCACACATCCACAGACTTTAGGTAATCTGATTACTTTGCTTTATTTAGGGGCACATGATAGGCATGCCCCATCACCTCTGCTTTTCAAATCTTTACTATTTGCTCTTAAACCTGCCTCTAATAAAAAAGGAATTACAATATGGAATTAAAATGGTTCCAATTTAAGACCATTACTGAAACATCAGAAGCTACAGGAGTTGAACCAGGTGATAAAAATAAATATGTGACATCAGACACAGAATGTAGCACAGTACAACATGAGGCTGACACCAGTGATGCTGTAGAACAACATAAATAAAAAAAATACTCACTATGTCCCATTTTTTACTTGACTAGTTTTAGGTTAGTGTTGCATAAGTGGTTTTATCTGAATCTACAGAAAAAAAACACATTAATGCATTAAAAATGTAAATGATCATAAAAAAATGTGGGTTCTTCCGATCTAAAACTCTTGATGTTAAATTTTTGTTTCAATTACCGGAGCCCCTGAAGGTTGACTTGGCTGCACAGGGGCCTCTGCAGAAAGTTTCTTAGATCTATATTTCTTGATTTAGCCCCATTTAGTGTTAACATGCTTTAGAGCGCCATCTTGTGTGCTAACAGGCTTGTAATCACCATTTAGTTTGCTGTTTTTACATAGTTTGATCCTTTAATATTATGTATAATTGTTTATAAACATATATTTTTATTTCCACATATATAAGTTTATTACGGGCGGCACGGTGGCTTAGTGGTTCGCCTCTCAGCGCTAGGGATTCCCGGTTCGAATCCCCATCTGGGTGGAGTTTCCATGTTCTCCCCGTGTCTGCGTGGGTTTCCTCCGGGTTCTCCGGTTTCCCCCCACAGTCCAAAAACATGGATCAAGCAATTGAGTTCTCCAAATTGCCCCATGTAGAGTGTGTTTGTGTGAGCGAGTGTGTGTGAGTGTGTGCCCAGCAATAGATTGGCGCCCTCTCCTGGGTGTATATGCCCAGCGCCCGAAACTTTTTCCCCTGGATGGGCATGGGGGGAATGTCCAATCCTTTTACTTTAGATTTAAATTCATTTAAATAAAGTAAGCTTTGAAAAACATTTGATTGTTTCAAATCAGCTATAATCAGTTCTAATAACCAAAACACCCAAAAATGCTTGAAATGTTTAGGAAGAGACCTTAAGAATATCAAGACGCAGGACTTACCTGCCTGAGTGGCCTGATGGTTTTAAAAGTGACTAAACCATCACATGATGATCACATGATTACATTCAGTCATCAAAGTCTCAGTCTAACCTGCTTTAACCTGTAGATTGGGTGGTCTTATATAATTTGTATTATTCATTGTTATTACATCTAGATGAGGTTTTGTGAAACATCAAGTAACCCGCTAAACTCTGACTGTATTCATCATTTGATCTTAAACCCAAATCTTTTCAGTGTACAGCAAAACCCAGCACATTGGGCAAAATGTTTATACATCTGTGAATCCCACTTTTGACTTGACCCTATATGGAAATGCAAAATGGATACTGGGGTAGCTGTAGAAAGGCTTTGCTGAGCTGCATCTGCTGTCATCATGCATCCACTACAGACAAATGTGCTTAGATTTATTGTCTTTGGTACAGACATGCCTTGATATGCATATATATAGTGTGTTTGTGAGTGTGTGCCCAGCGATAACCCCCCCCCCCGCAACCCTAGTATAGGTATAAAGCAAGTGTAAAATAAGATGGGATGAAAGCATTTATTTGTAAGTTAATTAAATAATGTATTCATTTCTGATGCAGTTCAAACTAGTTTCTCATCTTTAAAATAAATAACCACATAAGATTAAATTGAATGCAAACTGTATTTTATTTAATAGTTTTGTAAAACAGTTATTTAAAGAATAGCAGAATATCACAGAATGTGACATAGGAAGAAAATACACAAAGGTACTCATTTAAAAGCTTTTCCGATAATGCATTCGTTTCAATAATACAAACATAATTTTGTACATTCTTAATTTCCTTTGATCCATGAGTATCAGATTTCTGAATTTCCATACACAGCTCATTTGTCTTATAAAGATACTCAAGTCTTATACAAGATGCATAGAACCAAATCAAAGACATTTTATCATCAGGTAAAAAGATTTATTTATAATCCATTAATATATAGAAACAATCAACAAGTTGTAAATTTTAAAGTTAAAAAAAGTACATTTTAATTGCAATGCCTTAAAAGAATATAAAGAATCCTGCTGAATTGAAGGTTCCGCTACCTAGCTGTAAATGACCACGGCATCTTTTTAGATGCTCTAAATGTTTAATAGGAAGTTAGGAATATACTTTGGGATGGGGGCATACGCTAAACTTAGTTATGAGACGAAACCAAACATGCATGTTTTCTTACATAATAAATGGAAATAAAATAAAAAAGAAACATAAGCTCTGTTATTTCTGATATGGAAAAGAAAAAAAATAATTTCAGTGATTTCTCAGTTCAGTCCTCTTTATAAGTAACTGGCAGGCTATTTTTACATCTTAGTTTAATACGTAGAGTGCGTCTAATACCAATGTAGTTGCAATTTGGGAAAATAGTCCCTTTGTTTTGCAGACGGCAGATAATCACTGGGTATGGTTGGTTGCTTTTATAAAGATTGCCTCTTATGTGTTTGCCAGTATTCTTACAGGCAGTTTGGACCATTTTTGCCTGGGCCAGTATGAAGGTGTTTTTGTGCTTGCAGATGCCATTGGGTCCAGTGATGCCCCTGAATTTAATTGCATTGGTACACTGGTTCTCATTCATGTTGGTGTTGATGTGCATCCTCACAAAATCCTTGTATGTTTGTGCATTTCCAGAAGGCATGAAGGAGCATGTCAAAAGCAGGACGAGGCACACGTAAGAAAGGTACATGATGTCTATTTTCTGCAAACACAAATAAACCGCAAGCTATTAAGGCATAAAACATTAGAAGTGTGCATTTAAAAGCCTCTTAATGAGTTTGTACATTATAAGTCTGTACAGTTGCATCACTATTTGCACATTTTGATTATTTTCCAATACACCTTTTCATTTTCAAACTCATTTAATAAAAAACAAATCTCTTAGACACATCTGTATATGATAACTATAATTAATCAACCCAATCAGCTTAATAGCAGTTTTGCATCCGTTCTTATAACATCTCTTTTTATTGAACACTTTTCAAGAACATACATCCATCTTGGGCTTATGTACAAAAATATAGCGCTAACATTTACTGGGTTCAAACCCTGAACCTGGAAGCGGACACCACAGCAACAGAGTAAGGAAAAAAAAATAATAATAAATTAATTAATAAATAACAATGGTTCAATTTTTTTAAAAACCCAAATAAAAGTAAAAACAAAAAAAAGCCTTGATATTAAATAAAGGTGCAAATGTTGTGCCAGAAGTGTCCAGCAGTAAAAGAAACTATGGAAATAAAAAAAATTGTAGGAATGGTAATAATAATAGTAACAATAAAAACTGTTAAAGGTCACATAATTGCACTGTATTTTCAAAAAGGTTGATTTTTCCACACATTTACATGTTTCTTTTTATTAATAATTTATTTAAATCACTGATTCTCAACAGGTGGGTCACGATCTAATAGTGGGTTGCAGACATGTTCTGGGGGGGGGGGGGCGTAAAAAAAAAAAAATTTAAAAATTAAAAATAAGTAATGCTCATCTTATTTTGTACTCTTGTTTTGTCTTAAAAATAGACAGTGAGAGGCATGCGATCATCGTTCGTTTGCAGGTTACCCTTCTCTTCAAATTTGTGATGATGCTCAAAGACTTTTGTGATGATGCTCAAGATTGCGAAATGCAAATATCACCCAGGGTAGTTGAAATTGGTTTGTGGGCTGAGATCAGTTGTGAACCCCTGATTTAAATGACACCATTGTCTAAGTTTATATGTAAATGGAGGACCTGCTTAATGATGCATTAGATGGAATAATGAATGCAGTTACCTCAGTTTATCTTGTAAGGGACTTTACTTCTGTCTTCTGTTTCAACCAGTGTTCTAGAAGATGTCTTTAAAACCGTGTATAGACGCTGATGATGCTTTCTGTCCCTCCGACACATGGACTTATATACCATTTTAGTGCAACAGAGTGTTTCTCTGTCCTCCAATCAAAAGCAGCATCAGGACAATGTTACCTTGTTTAGACTGAAAGCTATGATTAAGCAGAAGTTTTTATATCATAAACTCAGATTACTTCATATTTGGTATGTGGTGTAATAGAACCGTTTACTTTGACTTCTAACATGAGCATAAACAGCAAGTTTGTTTCTGCAGAACAAAAGTACAGTAGGGTATTACAGAATGAAGTGGTTGTAGTCATTTAGTATATAATTTAGTATAAATTGTCATGTTTGTATCATTTAGATGCATTTATAATTACACACTTTGTATCTTTCGTATGAAAGATTTCCTCTTCTACACTTCCCTAACAAGGTCTTTCTTTTACTTGTTTGCTGTTTTAAAGAAATGATCATATTTGTCCTGTTTCTGCTTGTCTGTACATAATGTATTGGCCAAATCCATGTCCACATCTGTCAAACGACTAACAAGGACCACACTTGTTTTTCATACTTTTTGTATTTAAATTAATGAGCTGTCACTTACAATAAACTAACATGTGTTCCCATCAGGACAGAAGTTTCTGACAGTGAGTGTGTTTCCTGACTAAGTAACTGACTGGATAAGCTTGAGATTTGAGCCTAAATTTTTTCCAGAGCTGTTTGGTCCGCTCAAAATTTCTAAAATTCAGTTTTAGAAAACCAATTAGCTAAAGAAAAGGTTGATTTTATGTTTACCGGAAAATATAGAAATTTGTTCAGTGTGTATTAAATTATTTAGTTGAAATAACATTAGTTATTAGACTTAAGTTTAAGATTTTGGTGGTAATTTAGCATTATTGATTAAAACAAGCGGCACGGTGGCTTAGTGGTTAGCACGTTCACCTCTTAGTGCTAGGGATTCCCGGTTCGAATCCCCATCTGGGTGGAGTTTCCATGTTCTCCCCGTGTCCGCGTGGGTTTCTTCCCGGTTCTCCAGTTTCCTCCCACAGTCCAAAGACATGGATCGGGTCAGTTGGGTTATCTAAATTGCCCCATATAGAGTGTGTCTGTGTGAGTGAGTGTGTGCCCAGCGATGGATTGGCGCCCTGTCCTGGGTGTATCTGCCCAGCGCCCGAAACGTGGCCCTGGATGGGCATGGGGCACCCCCCGATCCTAATAGAGGATAAAGCGGGAGATAATGGATGAATGATTAAAACAAAAGGGAAAAGATATTTTTATGAAAATATTAAATTTATTTATCCATCTATCATCTTTCGCTTGACCCTATGCTAGGGTCACAGAGGGGTTCCCCATGCCCATCCTCACTGAGAGGGGTTCCACATGCCCATCCAGGGACGAATGTTTCGGACGCTGGTCAGATACACACAGGGTAGGGTGCTGGGCACACACTCACTCAGACAGACAGACACACTCACACTATACTTAAACAGCCAGTTTAGAAGGTGAACTGATGTGTGTGCATGATAATGCAGGAAACGGCGGTGTATTGAAACTAGAAACAAACAACTGTGCGAGAGGAGGTCAGTCAGGTAAAACCAAGACCAAATAGAGTTCATTATATAATTTTATACTGCTCTCAGGATGAAAAAATACATTTGGGAGACTGCACTTTAAGACTTTTGGCGAGTGACAAGCTCAGAAATTGAAGGCTGTGTAAATGATTATTTTATCCGTTACACTTGTTTGGAATAGTTGTATTAGGTTTTTCCTTCAGTTAATAACCACAAGTGTCACAGCCCCTGCTACTTCTGAGTGACATATGGCACTGCTGGCATCAGCAAACTGTATTGAGTCAAAATTAAACATATGACAACATTAATGCGACCCACATGTTCAGAACATGCATATGAAACAGTTATGGCCCACATGGTAAAAAAAAAAAAAGTTCTTTATGTTTTAGAACACGTCTAAACTACATCGGGTAAAGATACGGCAGCACTACCTACATGTGAACCTCATGAAAATGTAAGAGAAGCCAGTCTGCAGCAGGTGGGCTGGATCTGGACTGGAATAAGAGCTGGACGTAAAGGTCTTTCTATAGAATACACCCCAGTTAGACTGGCCAAATTACCTCTAACTGATTTTTTTAACTGTTTTCTTTGAGGTATCAGCAGCGCTCTCGCCATAACAATTACTGTACAGAACTTGGATTTCTGTTGGGTTTGTGGCGTTGCAGTCCTGCAGGATGGCCTCAATTAACTGCTATAGTTTTTTTCACATTTTAAAAAATGGACATCTGATCATTATACAATCTGTACATGGGGTCCTGCACTATTGATGCTGCCTCCCCGCTCATGAGTACCCCACTGAGTCTCGGTCCTCACGAGGTTTGTTCACTAAAAAAACACTTAACAGGAGGTTTTTTCTTGCCACTGTTATGTCGACCTGCTCTTTGGGGGGTTCCAGCTTGGAACTCTGTAAATCTGCTTTGAGATAATGTACTATTTTAGCATTATGGGTAAATACTTGATTGTATTTTGGCAACAGATCTGAATAACATCCATCCATTATCCTCCGCTTTATTTTCTACTAGGGTCACGGGAGGTGGGGGGGGTTCCCATACCCATTCAGGGTAGAACGTTTTGGGTGCTGAGCAGATACACCCAGGTGCCAATCTATCACTGGGCACACACACACTCATTCACACTCTATATGGGGCAATTTTTGAGAACTCAATTGACCTTGATCCATGTTTTTGGACTGTGGAAGGAAACCGGAGAACCCGGAGGAAACCCACATGGACACGGGGAGAACATGGAAACTCCACCCAGATGGGGATTCAAACTGGGAATCCCTAGCGCTGAGAGGAGAACATGCTAACCACTAAGCCACTGTGCCACCCTTAAAGACCATTTAGACTGAAAAAATCGATTCTGAATCGAAAATTGATTCAGGACAGGGCGCCAATATATCGCTGGACACACACTCACTCACACAGACACACTCTATATGGGGCAATTTGGAGAATTCAATTGACTTGATCCATGTTTTTGGAGAACATGGAAACTCCACCCACATTGGGATTTGAACTGGGAATCCCTAGCCCTGAGAGGAGAACATGCAAATCACTAAGCCACCGTGCCACCCTTAAAGACCATTTGTACTGAAAAATCGTTTCTGAATCGAGAATCGATTCTGAATCGATTCGCCAGACACTGAGAGATTTGCAGCCCTACAAATAACACACACACACACACACACACACACTGCGCGTGTTGATGACATCATCGGCCGCGCGACGCCGCGTTTGGTCCAATCAGAAGTCCGGCGCGGCCTTCTCTCTGAGGTTAATGTTAAAATAAAACAGAGACGCGGAGGAGGTCGGCTTTTGGAGAACCTCGCGTTTGAGAACCTCGCGGTTGCGCTGCGTCCCCACACCGTGCAGGAGAACGAGGCCGTGCGCAAATAGGAGCCTCGAGCTCTGAATGGCCCGCCGCTCGCGCGCTTCCTAGCTCGAGCTCCGGACGGTAACGTTGTTTCCCAAACCTCCGCCGAACTGCACCATGAACTCCAAACGCAGTCACCCCGGGGACGGTGCCGGGATAGGAGGCAGGATGCTGGCGAGCGAAGGGCCGCGGAAAGGCAGCGTGCAGGGCAGGGCCGCCAGCGCGAGAGCCGAGGTGACGCGCGACAGACCGCCGGTGTCCATCACGTCGCTGCGCTCGCGCCTCGGCCCCACCATCAGGTATGTTAAGCTCTGCGGGGCAGTAAATCATCTGCCCCACCCCGGGTTTCTGCTGAGGGTGCGGGGAGAAGGGCCCTTCCACTGCCTCAAAGTATTGTGGACCCCCCCCCCCCACTCCCCTGGCTTGAGGTGAGCGTGGGGCTCGTGTGTTTTTGTTTCAGGTGGGGTGGTCTTTAACTCCAGCCCACTCTAAAACACCTGTGGGACACAGTGATTCAACACCAACACGTCTCCTAAAGATTGGGGAAAGGAAGTCTGTGTGTATAATGACATTCCTCTTATCCTCTACTAGGGTCACGTGGTGGGGGGGGGGCAGTTGGGCGCTGGGTAGACGCCGGGTAGACGCCCAGGACAGGATGCCAATCTATCCCTGGGCACACACTCACTCACACAGACACACTCTATATGGGGCAATTTGAAGAATTCAATTGACCTTTATCCAGGTTTTTGGACTGTGGGACAAAACTGGAGAACCCGGAGGAAACCCACGCAGACACGGGGAGTATTGTGGACCCCCCCTCCCCTGGCTTGAGGGGAGCGTGGGGCTCGTGGGATAGCTCGAATCCCTATCTGGGTGGAGTTTCCATGTTCTCCCCGTGTCCGCATGGGTTTCCTCCGGGTTTTCCGGATTCCTTCCACAGTCCAAAAACATGGATCAAGTCAATTGCGTTCTCCAAATTGCCCCATATAGAGTGTGTTTGTGTGAGTGAGTGTGTGCCCAGCGATAGATGTCCTGTCCTGGGTCTATCTGCCCAGCGCCCGAAACGTTCTCCCTTGGATGGGCATGGGGAACCCCACCGCGACCCTAATATAGGATAAAGCGGGAGATAATGGATCTGACTGATCTGTATAATCTGACTGTGAGTGTGTGGTGTGTAAACAGTAAGTGCAAATTTATGTCAGCTGTGCAAATTTATGTATAGACTATACATTATGTATAAAATAAAATGCAAAGTGCAGTAACTTGTGAAAGTATAGTTTGTATATAGTTAGCAGAATAGTTCACTATGTACATAATATTTTTATTATATACATAGACAGATGAATGATCATATAACTAATCCTGAAAGTAGTGACCTGTCTTTGTTACTCACTGCATTATGCTCTGCCGGCAGGTCAGCGCTGTCCTCGGCCGTAGAGACTCTGCTTGGTGAGATTGTGACGGTCATGTCCGAAACCGAGGATGAACTGGTGTATAAAGAGCGGGAGAACGAGAGGCTGAAGCTGCGGCTGGACGCCTCTGAGCGCGAACTGAAGACACTGCAGGACTGTCTGTGCAGCGCGCAGAAGCTGATCGACCAGCTGCAGGGACCGTTCAACACCGTGCATCCTCCTCTTCCTCCGATGACCGGGCAGCACGCGTACAACAACCCGGCGCAGGCCGCCAATTCGGCTCGCCTGACGCACCGTGGTGCTGCCGACGCCCCGGACCCCCGATGTTTCACCAACAGTGAGGCAGAGCTGGGCGGAGCGCTCAGTGATGCTATACACGGCTTTGAAGCAAGAGAGGACTTCAAAAGCTGTCATCTGTCTATCCAGGCCGACGGTACTGTGACCAACAGCTACTATGATCCTATGCCAGTGCACGGTCCCGACATGTGCCATGCGGTCGGACGCTCAGGTGAGAGGCTGCTATTCAATGCTTTAAATACCAGACTGAGGTGAGACTGTCCACTGCTGAGGGCACGTGTGCTCAATTCACTCAGTGTGTGTGTGCGTATATGTGTGTTTCATTGCATAGATGAGTTACATTCCTCTGTGTGTTACATTTACATTACATTTGGTCATTTATTGGATGCTTTTATCCAAAGCGACTTACAAGGTGAGCACAGAGTTAATCACAACACACCTGCAGCAATGAGGGTTAAGGGTCTTGCTCACGGACTCACACTGGAAACTTCAGTGGACCTGGGATTTGAACCCCCAACCTTTAGATTAATAGCCCAACACCTAGACCACTGAGCTACCACTCCCATGTGTAAGTACAGTAGGCAAAATGGATCACTTTATTAATGCATATTGTTGGATACAGTGGTATAAAGTGTCCACCACTGGACTCTATAACAGATGAAACAGATGAAACATGTTCACAGTGGTTAGGGCTATCAATCTGAAGGTTGGGGGTTCAAATCCCAGGTCCACTGAAGTTACCAATGTGGGTCCTTGAGCAAGACCCTTAACCCTCATTGCTCCAGGGAAGTTGTGATTAACCCTGTGCTCACCTTGTAAGTCGCTTTGGATAAAAGCGTCCAATAAATGACCAAATGAAAATGTAAATGTGTGACATTATTGTTCTCCATTTAGCACTCTGATGCATGAGTTTGGGTTTGGTCGTTACCAAGAGAACAGTATTTACCTGTAGACTGTAGAACCAAAAGAGTTAGATAGAGGATTGCTTTTTTGAGTTTAGTATTATATTCATTCATTCATTCATTCATTATCTTCCGCTTTATCCTGTATTAGGGTCGCGGTGGGGTTCCCCATGCCCTCCAGGGGGGGAAAGTTTCGGGCGCTGGGCAGATACACCCAGGACAGGGCGCCAATCTATCACTGGCCGCACACTCACTCACACAGACACACTCTACATGGGGCAATTTGGGGAACTCATTTGACTTGATCCATGTTTTTGGACTGTGGGAGGAAACCAGAGAACCCGGAGGAAACCCACGCGAAAACAGCGAGAACATGGAAACTCCACCCAGATGGGGAATGGAACCGGGAATCCCTAGTGCTGAGAGGCGAACATGCCAACCACTAAGCCACCGTGCCGACGAGTTTAGTCTTATAGCTCCAGTAACAGCGTTCATGCTTCAGCATGGCATGAGATTCTCTGAGGAAAAATTTGGGGATGCCCCCTTCATGTTTCAACATGAGTGTACACGAAGCGATGTCTATAATGACTTGAATTAGTGATTTTTTAAAATATATATATTATTTATAGCATACTGGAAAATATCTTTTTCCTGTTGCAGGGGAAATGAGTGACAGACGACTGTCTCACCCCACCTCACATGCCACCTATGGTGTAAAGGAGGAACAGAGTTCCACTCCAGGGCCAGTACATGTTCGGAGTGACGCCGAGCACTCTGCCCCGAGTGAGTGTGATCAGGGCTACGTCCACACAGTCAACGAGGAGTCCGGGCCGCGTCCCCGTCGCCATGCCCCTAAACCTACATCCTCCCCCGGCTCTCACAACGGCCCCCCCTCCTCCTCGACAAGCTCGCCTTCCCAAGGCCCCTCAGGTCTGCACCCATCTGCGAGGGTGGCATCCACAGCCCCGTCCAGAACGAGTCCTAGTACGGCCGATTCCTCGCCCGATGGCCGTCGGAGGCGCCGACCCGCGTCGGAACTGATGGGAGAGGTAGCAGGCGAGCGCCCCCACCTCTGCCTCGAGTGTGGCAAGACCTTCCGCCTGCTATCAAGCCTAAAGAAGCACCTGCGCATCCACACGGGCGAGAAACCGTACCCCTGCAGCGTCTGCGGGCGCCGCTTCCGTGAGTCAGGGGCCCTCAAGACACACCTGCGCATTCACACGGGCGAGAAGCCATACGCCTGCAGCGAGTGTGGCGCCCGCTTCCGTCACTTGGACGGCCTGCGGAAGCACGGGCGCACCCACACCGGCGAGAAACCCTACGGCTGCGGGGTGTGCGGCAAACGCCTCAGCCGACTGCAACACCTTAAACACCATCAGCGCATCCATACCGGCGAGCGCCTCTGCCGGTGCCCACTGTGTCGCCGTACGTTCTCCGATGCCGCTGGACTGCGCAAGCATCTTCTCAGCACTCACCAAGGAGAACCGGGAATGGAGGAGGCCCATGATAGGGTGTCAGCCAATGAGGTAGGAGAGGAAGAACTGCAGCCCACTGTGGAGGATGAGGAGATGAGGTTTGGCATGTGGGGTGGCGAGGAAGAGCGCGAGGAGGGCGAAGCCGTCGTAGACTGTGTCTGAAGAAGTTCTTAAGCTTTACAGTACTTGGGTTTGTAAATAAATACCAGAAAGCTGCAGATCAAACGCAGATTATCCATGAATAATCCTCTGAAACCTCTCGGATTACCTGAGATTACAATAATGGAATTGGTTCGTTTCTCTGTGGATTGAACTTCTTTGCGGCTTTAAGTCTATAGAACTTTCTAGAGGTTCTTTTTACAAATATGACAACGTGAGGTGGCTCATGGATGACATGCTCTCTATGGGAATGCAAGGCAAACACCAGTTTTGCCGTTGTGATTTGTTTGTGTATTATAATTCTTATTACGGGACTTTAAACAGGAGGCTCAAGGACTCATAGCTGTAGTATCATTCTGTTTTTCTTTGGTGGACTTGGTTTCACCTACGTTTTTTAAACGTTGTCAATATTAGTGCTTATATAACAAACATGTACAGGACACAAATATGACCAAGTAGGGTGTTAAAGAAATACACAACATGTGTCTTTTATAACACTACCTCTGTTTGTAGTGTTAATTTTGTGAGTTTACCAAGGAAGCTTTTTTTAATTTTTATTATATATATTTTTTAAATCCCCAAAAACAAACTAGGCAGTGATCAGGGTTGAAAGTGACCATAGGATATTATCACACCTCCAATACGACAATTTTAAATCCGGTGTTATTGATATGCAGTGCAGCGGGTAAGGTGATTAGGTCACGTAATGCAGTGGGATCGTTTTTTTGTGTGTAATTTTTTTTTTTTTTTTTTTTTTTTCCCCCCCCCCCCCCCCCCCCCCCCCCCCCCCCCCCCCCCCCCCCCCCCCCCCCCCCCCCCCCCCCCCCCCCCCCCCCCCCCCCCCCCCCCCCCCCCCCCCGTTCTTTCTTACCAACATACCACCCTCCCTCCCCCTCTATCCCACCAACACACTACCATTCTCTTGACCTTTGCCGATGCACCACCGTTCCCCCTCCATCGGCCTCCCTGTCGCACCACGCTTCTCCTGTCCATGACCCCCACCGAGGCACCTTCATTCTCCGTTTGGTTTTATCTGTATTCAGTCGCATAACTTTTTATTTTGAAGGTGACTTGTGTGTTTTTTCATTGTGTGCATATGTTCAGAAATCAAATGTAAAGAAGTCTACACTGTATAAAGCTACATTTCATTTGGCCCTGTGTGTATAAATTGTTCAGTTCTGCTGAGAGCAAATTTTCACCCTTAGTTTGGTATCCTGACTGAATTAATACGATGGGAACAATTAAACAACAGATTGTGAGAGGTACAAAGTCAAATTCATATTAATCATGTTATATTTTTAACTAAAGCACAAAGTATTCACTGTTTTCCTGAAACTTGCTGAAAATTTTCTGTTTACTTATGTTTCTTATAAAGGATGTTCTAAATTCACCGCTTCATTTCAGTAGCATGGGGCGGTTAGATGATGGCATAAGACTGAAGTGTGTTTGATCTCCTGCTTTGGTGTTTTATCGTTTCCTCACTTGGTGGCACGATGTTGAAATTCATGTCTCATTCTGCAGATAAGTGAGCCGTTATATGTAAACATCTTATTGTGCCATTCTAGCAGCGTGTGTCTCAATCACTTCTTCCTATTAAAGTAATTCAGATCTTAAACCTCATTTAAAGAAAATTTCTCGTCCTGTTCTATTAATCACACTCCTAAAGTCCTAAACCGATCTGGATGTAATTTACAGGTTTATTCAGCAGATAAGAAAGTAGCAAGAAAACTAGTATTTTTAATTAAAGCTATGAAATAGAAACCTGTGGGGCGATGATCTGTAAGTTATAAACCTCCTGTTCTATTAAAGTAAATCTTAAATATTATTTTATTCTATATAGTAATGTAAAGGACTTATGGCGGCACGGTGGCTTAGTGGTTAGCATGTTCGCCTCTCAGCACTAGGGATTCCCTGTTCGAATCCCCATCTGGGTGGAGTTTCCATGTTCTCCCCGTGTCCGCGTGGGTTTCCTCCGGGTTCTCCGGTTTCCTCCCACAGTCCAAAAACATGGATCAAGTCAATTCTCCAAATTTCCCCATGTAGTGTGTCTGTGTGAGTGAGTGTGTGCCCAGCGATAGATTGCCGCCCTGTCCTGGGTGTATCTGCCCAGTGCCCGAAACGTTCTCCCCTGGATGGGCATGGGGAACCCCACAGTGACCCTAATAGAGGATAAAGTGGAAGATAATGAATGAATGAATGAATATAAAGGACTTTGATTTGATTGGCTTTTAGAACATCATATAGAAGTACATTTACAATGTCATTTAGCAGATGCTTTTATCCAAAGCCACTTGCAAATGAGAAAAAATAATTTAATATGAAGAAAGAATATTCAATATGATGGTGTGTGTATGTTTGTGTTTATTATATAAATATATTTCACACACAATATCCGTCAAAAGTTTGGACACACCCCTTCTTGCTCAATCTGTATTTCCTCCACTTACCATATCGATGGACTTTGTTGTTTTACAATTACGGACTGTAGTCCATCTGTGTCCAACAGGTATCATTTGGGTGGTGGATTGTTTGTCAGTTCTGCAGTGACTGATGCGGTGAGGGGTTTTTATTTCATTTTCATTTCATTTTTTCACCTCAGTGACCCTGCTGGGATAGGACTAATGCACCAATCAGTTAATTCCTGCTCTGTGGTGGTGTTTGGGGGTCCTGACCATTTCAGAACATTAGAAAATTGTTAAATCCAAGTTTAATCTAATTTTTCCCTGCTCACAGACTTCCTGTGGTACACGCATTACACTGAGAAGTTAACCTGTGCTGAGGAAGTTGATTTACTGACCGGAACCAAACCCACAATTCTGTATAAAGAGGTTTGAGCTTTATCTATCTACATGGGTTCTGTATTGAATATATACAGTATAATATAAATTACACACACACATAACAAAAAGTTGTCATACATGAAGGTTTAGTCCCTGCATCTCTTCCATAATATGAATAAACTATCTAATAGTATTTAAAATGTGAATTTGTGGTGAATTTAACCACGTTTTGAAGAAGGCAACAGGGTTCGAAGCGATGATTGTGTGTGTGAGGACTTTTGTACAGTGAAGTGACCTAAACCGACACCAAAGGTTTTTTTTTTGACAGACTTTATTTGGAAATATTTTTCATTATGGCTTTTTTAATTACAAAACTGTAACTTTAAAGAGGTTTAAAGCGTTAATTATGTTGGTTTTGCGACTGTATAGACGTTTTAAAGCGTTTGTTTAAACGTCGCGCGATATCTAAAGGCGTGCTGCCCCCTTTTGGTCAGACTCAGCACCTGCAGTTTGTGTTCTTACTCAGACTCTCAAACTTTTTTATTTTACAAATGTTTCTACTCCTCTCATTCCCTGTAGTGTTTCATATAAAATCTGCTCCTGTTACATATCAGACATTAAAAATGGTTTGTTAATAGGCGCTCGAGTCTGAAACCATGGTAACACATCCAAATGTTTTGATCTTTGTCGTATTTGTGTACATTAAATGTAGTTCAATAAATGTTTTGTAACGTTAAAGAAGTTAAAGGATTAGTTACTGTTAATGTGCTATGTTTTTTTTTTTTTTCTATAAAACTTAGCATGCGTTTTATAAATATTAAACTGTGTTCCAATAAAAATCTAGATTTCTTTCCTGATGTAATTTTATGTATTTTATTTTATTTTTTCTTTATTTATAAGGTTTTGATTTCCCAGTGGTTCTACAGTTATGACAAAAATGTTATAAAAAAATTTATAGATGGATATAATTATGATCAAATGCTTTTCTTACTCCTGCTCAGATAAAAATTCTCTGCATGTTGTAAACATACAATCATGATAAAGAAATGAAAATTTCCGTTAGCCTCTCACTATGGATCGAAATGTCCCACAAATCACCAGCACCCACACCGCCACAAAACGGGCTTTGGGTGAACAAAGTGGTGGTTCAGATAATGACCTCGGTGTCAAGCTGTTTGTCTCCGACTGTAAAATGTTCAACCAAAGTCTAAATAGAGCTGCTGCCTCCTCCCTCATTGTGACTGTGTTTGGTTAGCCACACTGACTGATGCTTACGACATCTTTCTTTTTCCAAGTTCATGCCTTTGGCCGTTTTTAAGATTAGGAATCTCTGATTCTCAGAAGTACATGACACATTATGTATGAACCTACTGTAGAATGTCATAATCAAGATCATAATCATAGAAAAATATATGTTGTGTGTGTAATAAGTGACTTATTGGAGATATATATATATATATATATATATATATATATAGTATACTGTATATGTGAAAAGTTTTGACTGGATTGTAAATCGTGTGTGTGTGTGTGAGAGAGAGAGAGAGAGGGAGAGAGTCCAGATGTATGTGGTCATTTCCTTAACTACTCAAAGCAAATAGTTTCACTTTTCGCAAAGGAAGTGACTTAACTCACTTTCTCTATAACACACACACACACACATACACACACACACACTTTCAAATCAGTGTCCTTTTTACTTGTAACAAAAAAAAACCCCACTAAAGGTGTCTAAGGCTCGAAAGAAAATACCTAAAAGACTGAAGCAGTTTAAACTAAACTGCATGCTTTCTTTGACATATCTGACTGAAAGATAAAAGCACAGTGCTGAACATCAGCCAATCAGCTCAGCAGACTGACATTCAACAGACGCTTCATCTAGACTGACTGACTTACAAAGTGGTGGCATGATCCAATCAATGCTACTAAAGACAAAACAGTGGGAACTCAGCAAATTCGAGACTCAACGCCCAGCTTTACTAAATGTCTGAGGC
Source organism: Corydoras maculifer (assembly GCA_019802435.1). Classification (NCBI taxonomy): domain Eukaryota; kingdom Metazoa; phylum Chordata; class Actinopteri; order Siluriformes; family Callichthyidae; genus Corydoras; species Corydoras maculifer. The sequence continues at coordinate 563,379 of JAFMOD010000195.1, forward strand.
ATCACTGAGGTCAGAGTTCTGATGATGGAGTGACAGAAAATCTGACCAATCACCAGTTTCATTACTTTTCATTTATGTTATTCTTTATGATGTTGTGGTGGCATGGTGGCTTAGTGGTTTGGTATGTTCTCCTCTCAGCACTAGGGATTCCCGGTTCGAATCCCCATCTGGGTGGAGTTTCCATGTTCTCCCCGTGTCTGCGTGGGTTTCCTCCGGGTTCTCTGGTTTCCTCCCACAGTCCAAAAACATGGATCAAGTCAAATGAGTTCTCCAAATTGCCCCATATAGAGTGTGTCTGTGTGAGTGAGTGTGTGCCCAGCGATAGATTGACGTCCTGTCCTGGGTGTATCTGCCCAGCGCCCGAAACGTTCTCCCCTGGATGGGCATGGGGAACCCCACAATGACCCTAATATAGGATAAAGCGGAAGATAATGAATGAATGGATGAATTTATGATGTTGGTTTCGAACCATTTCTGGATGGTAACATTTGAATAAGTGTGTGTGTGTGTGTGTGTGTGTGTGTATTCTTTACAGAACCACACTGTAGCTCAATGTTACTCTTTAGTATCCTGAGGTTTATGTACTCTGTACAAACCACTAGGAAGCGCCTCATGAACCCCCAACCTTCAGATTGATGGTCCAACACCCTAACCACTGAGCTAACGCTCCCTCTCACACACACATATACTATATAGGGGCAATTTTTAAAGCAGCCAATCCATTGAACAAGGAAACATTAAGCCACTGTGCAAAAGGCATTGTGAACAATTAACTTTGTAGGAAGACATGATGGATGGCTCTGTCCTAATCCAGCATGACTGTATGCTGTACTAAACGAAATCTCTGAAGACTATAAAAGAATTAACCCTATTTATTTGGAACTTTAACTCATAGAATGAATTGTAACACTGCCATAGTAATCATTTTTCATAAGTGAAGACTATGAAAGGATATTTTCTTTAACAGTAAGTTAATTTACACCCACACACACACACACACAGAGCAGTGATCACCGGTTGAATCTAAGGCTGGTGATGCATGAAGAGTGTTCTGCGTCATAGTTGCTCCTCACAACAGGGTGAATAAGCTCAGTCAGTAATCTCAATACCACATGAGACGAGAGAACGTACAAACTGAAACGACTGGAGCTGGCCTCGCTGCTGGAAGAGGTGTAACTGTAGAGTGTGTGTGTGTGTGTGTGTGTGTGTGTGTGTGTGTGTGTGTGTGTGTGTGTGTGTGTAAAACTGGAAAAGACAAGGAAAAAGGAGGTGGAACAAAGACAGTACAAAAACAAAAACAGTGCAGATGTTGCTGTAGCACTCTCTAGTTTTTCCACCGCACCGCCACAACTGTGTCTTTGTTCTGTCTCACTAAAGACTGACTCAAATACTCTCACAATATACATTCTTCAAGGAGCATATACCAGGTTTTAAGGGTTTTAAACACTACCGGTGGGGAAATTTAGGTTTGTGGTATGTTCAACTGCATCAGATGCAGTTTAAAGGCACAATATGTACAATGTAACATCACGGCGGCTTAGTGGTTAGCATGTCTATCACTCAGCTCTGGGGATCCCGGTTCGAATCTCAATCTGGGTGGCATTTCCATGTTGTCTGTGTGGGTTATCTCCCAGTTCGCTGGTTTCCTCCTTGTTTGCTCTAAATTAAAGTAATAAACTGATCTATTTTGCCTACTGTACTTACACACAGAGGAATCGGGGAGTAAGGGCAATTCAGCCGTACTAATTGTTGCAATGCTGGTTCCTTAACCACAAGCTTACGACTGTCTCATAGTGTGTGGATCTGCGAGTGAGTGATTTTTCTCCAAATTGCCCCATATAGAGAGTGTGTGTGTGAGTGAGTGTGTGCCCAGCGATAGATTGGCGTCCTGTCCAGGGTGTATCTGCCCAGCGCCCGAGACGTTCTCCCCTGGATGGGCATGGGGAACCCCCCCCCCCCACACACACACGACCCTAGTACAAGCTTAAGCGGAAGACGATGGATGGAGGAAATCCGAAACCCTCTTCCATCACCCCAGCAACCTGGATGTCCTCCTCCACCACGTCCATAAACCTTCTCTTTGGCCTTCCTCTCCTTCTCCTGCCTGGCAGCTCCATCATCGTCATCCTCCTGCCAATATAAACCTCATCCCTCTTCTGCACATGTCCAAACCACCTCAGTCTTACCTCCCTAACGTTGTCTTCTGTTCAGTGTCTGAGAACTTCTAGCTCATGAAACGATTTATGTCTTGAAACAGATTTACTGTGCAGCCAGAATTTTAGGTTTTACCGTCTGACTGTGGTTCATAGGATTATAAATCTGACTTTGAGCAATAAAACTAAACTTTATGATAGTTGACCTTATGTCAGCTGTTTAGCTCAGATGTTTCTTTAATCCCCTAATTGAATTTGCTTTCTTATATTGTATTTGAGGGTGGCACGGTGGCTTAGTGGTTGGCACGTTATCCTCTCAGCACTAGGGATTCCCGGTTCGAATCCCCAACTGGATGGAGTTTCCATGTTCTCCCTGTGTCCACGTGGGTTTCTTTCGGGTTCTCCGGTTTCCTCCCACAGTCCAAAAACATGGATCAAGTCAATTGAATTCTTCAAATTGCCCCATATAGAGTATGTATGTGTGCGTGTCTGTGTGAGTAAGTGTCTGCCCAGCGATAGATTGGCGTCCTGTCCTGGGTGTAACTGCCCAGCACCCGAAACTTTCTCCCCTGAATGGGCATGGGGAACCCCACCGCAACCCTAATAGAGGATAAAGCTGAAGATAATGAGAATATTGTCTTTGTTCCTTAATCTTTTGTCTAATGCACCATGGGTAAGTCCCAAATGGAGCCCTCCTAAGCTTTTTTAATTAAATTAATGTTTAATTTCCTCCACTCACCATATAAATAGACTTTGTAGTTTTATAATTACAGATTGTAGTCCATCTGTGTTCTTTGTTGTTAGTCCCCTGTTGGTTCTCTGTTCTCTATTGGTCAGGACCATCACAGAACAGGTATCATTTGGGTGGTGGATTGTTTATTGTCAGTTCTACAGTGGCAATGAGAGGGTTTTAAGACCATAGTGTTGGAAGGTGGAACTAAGACCATAGTGGTTACCATATTCTCCTCTCAGTACTAGGGATTCCTGGTTGGAATCCAAATCTGGGTGGAGTTTCCATGTTCTCCCCGTGTCCACGTGGGTTTCCTCTGCGTTCTCCGGTTTCCTCCCACAGTCCAAAAACATGGATCAAATCAATTGAATTTCTCCAAATTGCCCCATATAGAGCGTGTCTGTGTGAGTGAGTGTGTTCCCAGAGATAGATTGGCGCCCTGTCCTGGGTGTATCTGCCCAGCGCTCGAAACATTCTCCCCTGGATGGGCATGGGGACCCCTACCGTGACCCTAGTAGAGAATAAAGCGGACGATGATGGATGAATGGATGGAACTAAGACCACGGACAATAAGGGGAGCAAAAAAGGAGGCGTGGTTAATTTTCTGACAGGTACTGTAGATGAACTTTTAGAAGGAAACAATGGAGTCTGTTGTTTAATGATGGAGATGATTAAGGAACCACCATAAATAAGCCTAATATTCAATGAGTCGATTCATTACAAGGAGTCATTTAGAACACCCATGCCCCGGCTTGTTTTGCTTGGGTCCTGTGCAGCTCCGCCTCTTCTTCACTCCTCCTCCTCCTCCTCCTCCTCCTCTTCGTCTCCATTACTTTTCCCTGAAGTTGCGCGGCGCGCCGGCGGGCACACAGCTGGAGGAGCGTCCATCAGACTCCCGGATCTGTTAGGAATCGAACATGCCCCCCCGCGGCTCGGTTCCGAGCCCCTATTGTTTGTGGAACTAATCCGGCGGTTCCGGTTCTTGTGGAACCTTTTTGGGAACTTTCTTGAGATTTTTTTTGTACTTCTTTGGCGCGCGAGGACACCGGACGATGCCAGCATGCGCGCGGTGACGCCGCACCCTCGCCCCCCCCTGCTGGTGTTGGTGGCGCTGACGGCACTGCTGGCTCTGCGGTTCGAACCTGCGGCCGGCGTGGAGCGCGTGTCGGCGGCGCGCGAGCGCTTCAAGGTGGTGATCGCGCCGCTCATCTGCAAGCGCACGTGCGAGCGCAACGGCCAGTGCCGGGACAAGTGCGAGCAGGGAGACAACACCACCCTGATCGGGGAGAACGGACAGGCCGCCGACACGCTGACCGGACACGGCTTCAGAGTCGGTAAGTAACCCATCCATCCATCCATTATCTATAACCCGTGGGGACATAGGGAGAACATGCAAAATTTACCCAGATCGGCATCTGAATCCTCAGCACTATGAGGCACTATTCCATCCATCCATCCATCATCTTCTGCTTTATCCTCTATTAGGGTCGTTGGGGGTTCCCTATGCACATCCAGAGGAGAACGTTTTGGGCGCTGGGCAGATACACCCAGGACAGGACACCAATCCATCGCTGGGCACACACTCACTCACACAGACACACTCTATATAGGGCAATTTGGAGAAATTCAATTGACTTGATCCATGTTTTTGGACTGTGAGAGGAAACCCATGCGGACACGGGGAGAACATGAAAACTCCACCCAGATTGGTATTCAAACCAGGAATCCCTAGTGCTGAGAGGAGAACATGCTAACCACTAAGCCACCGTGCCGCCCAAGTAACCCATCCATTCATCCATCCATTATCTTCTGCTTTGTCCTATATTGGGGACACGGGGGGGGGGGGGGTTCCCCATGCCCATCCAGGGGAGAACGTTTCGGGTGCTGGACAGATCCACCCAGGACAGGACGCCAATCTATCACTGGGAACACACTCACTGACACACACTCTATATGGGGCAATTTAGAGAATTCAATTGACTTGATCCATGTTTTTGGACTGTGGGAGGAAACTGGAGAACCTGGAGGAAACCCACGCAGACACAGGGAGAACATGGAAACTCCACCCAGATTGGTATTCAAACCAGGCATCCACAGCGCTGAGAGGAGAACATGCTAACCACTAAGCCACCTTGCCACCCAAGTAACCCATCCATCCATCCATCCATCCATTATCTTCTGCTTTATCCTCTACTAGGGTTGTGGGGGGGTTCCCCATTCCCATCGAGGGGAGAACGTCTCGGGCGCTGGGCAGACCCAGGACAGGGGGGCAATCTATCACAGGACACACACTCACTCACACAGACATACTCTATATGGGGCAATTTGGAGAACTCAATTGACTTGATCCATGTTTTTGGACTGTGAGAGTAAACCGAAGAAACCCGGAGGAAACCCACGCAGGCACGGGGAGGACATGGAAACTCCACCCAGATGGGGATTCGAACTGGGAACCCCTAGTGCTGAGAGGAGAACATGCTAACCACTAAGCCACCGTGCAGCTCCTACCATTTAGATGCACCTGATAATTTACTACACACAGCAGTCCATCTGTTTTCTTTACTCTGTTCTCTATTGGTTAGGACCCCCCAGAACAGGCATCATTTGGTGGTGGATGATACTCACACTAGGCGGCACGGTGGCTTAGTGTTTAGCACGTTCGCCTCTCAGCGCTAGGGATTCCCGGTTCGAATCCCCATCTGGGTGGAGTTTCCATGTTCTCCCCGTGTCTGCGTGGGTTTCCTCCGGGTTCTCCGGTTTCCTCCCACAGTCCAAAAACATGGATCAAGTTAATTGAATTCTCAAAATTGCCCCGTTTAGAGTGTGTCTGTGAGAGTGAGTGTGTGCCCAGCGATGGATTGGCGCCCTGTCCTGGGTCTATCTGCCCAGCGCCCGAGACGTTCTCCCCTGGATGGGCATGGGGAACCCCACCGCGACCCTAATAGAGGATAAGCGGAAGATGATGAATGAATGAATGATACTCACACTGCAGTGATGCTGATGTGGTGGTGTGTGCTTATGAAAAAAATGAGAAGTTTTTTCCACATTTAACCCATCTATGCAGAGATGTACACTTATACACACCGAGTGAAATGAGCACACATGACTGGAGCTGTGGGATGCCCTGTATATACCAAGGGGGGAAGGGGGGGCAACTGGCGGTAGGTGCCTTGCACAATGGTATTACAGCCATAGTACTTCGTGGGACCGGGAATCGAATTTCTCTGTGTAAGCACAGCAGGCAAAACAGATAACATTATAACTTTATACAGTGACCACGCAGTTACCGTCTGCAGTGTGCACGGCGCTGTCAGGGTCTTGGGTCAGATGCCTCCATGATTCACACTACATCTGCAGATGCTTATAAAGCCAACAAAAATTTTGGCTTCAGATTTGTCTGCGGGTTTCATCACAGATGCACATGAGCACCACCCTGACAGCGCCGTGCACACTTCTGGGGGTAAAAAGACCTGTAGCCACAGATATCACGTTCCACCTGCTGAAAAATGTGCAGAGGGTTATTTTCTGTAGACGATGGGGTCACTTATTTACTTTAGAGTAATCAGTGAAACAGGTGCCCCGATGTTTTTCATAGAACCATAAAGGTCACATACTGTTCTCCTTTACACTCGAAGCAGAACAATGAAGAAGGAAATCCCTCTGTTGTCTCGCGGATATAAATAATGTTGAAACTTGAGAAGTGAGTTGTGAACCGTAACAGATGTGAAGATGTGAGGTGATGGAGCTGCGCCGGACGGAGCAGCTCCATTGTGAATGTGCACCCAGTGATGGGTTGGCACCCTGTCCTGGGTGTATCTGCCCAGCACCTGAAACGTCTTGCCCTGAATGGGCATGGGTAACCCCCCCATGACCCTAGTAGAGAATTATTTATTCATTCATTCATTCATTCATTCATCTTCCGCTTTTATCCTATATTGGGGGGGGGGGGTTTTCCCCATGCCCATCCAGGGGAGAACATTTCGGGCGCTGGGCAGATACACTCAGGACAGGGCGCCAATCCATCGCTGGGCACACACTCACTCACACAAACACACTCTATATGGGGCAATTTGGAAAACTCAATTGACTTGATCCATGTTTTTAGACTGTGGGAGGAAACCGGAGAACCCGGAGGAAACCCACGCAAACACGGTGAGAACATGGAAACTCCACCCAGATGGTGATTCGAACCGGGAATCCCTAGCGCTGAGAGGAGAACGTGCAAACCACTAAGCCACCGTGCCGCCAGTAGAGAATTATGTGGAAAATAATGAGATGCTAAAATATTAGGGACAGCAGGGGGGCATAGTGTTTACCACGTCTGCCTCTCAGCGCTGGGGATCCAGGTTTAAATCCCGATCTGGGTGGCTCCCATCCCAGGAAGTGTTTGTTGAGGTTTCGAGGCTGGCTGTCGATGGCTAATGGTTGAATGAGTTATATAAATCCAGGTTCAGATTGGTGGCTAAATGAAGATCGGGCTGAGAATCCATCGTGACCTCAGATGCCTGCAATATTAAACCCATCTGGTCTGGTTTGTATATAAAGAAGTTGCTTTTTTAGGAATTACCCCTGTGCCACTCTCATTCCTCCGCTGTCTCTTTTTCAGTGCAGCCACCGAGCTGGTCGAAGTGTAAATCTCGGTTAAGAAGATTTATTGTATTTTCAATCATGCACTACAATTACACAGGCTTTGATTGTTTCCTGAGTGCAGACTGCATCCAGATGCTTGAACTCTCGTGCCAATTTCACATAAACTTGAAAACTGGATGCGAGTCGGTGAATATTCAGAGGTTGTTACTCAGGTTCCTTGATATTTTTTTAGGTATGATGTGGGATAATCCATCACATGGAAAACAATATCTTCATGTTCATGGAGCCAGACCCGTAGTTATTGGCATACAGCAATACAGTTCTAGAACTTCACATTGGGTTGTTGATTCTGTCTTTGAAGCTTAGAAAATGTAACATTGCTGCTTCCTAATAGTGCGACGCCGTGGGCGGGTTACTAGTCAATGACCTGGTTGATTCTTGTCTGTACAGTATAATAATACAAACTGAGCTATGAGCTCAAAATTCATCTCCTGTCATCATTCATTCATCCATTATCTTCCGCTTTGTCCTTTATTATGGTCGCGGTGGGGTTCCCCATGGCCATCCAGGGGAGAACATTTTGGGCGCGGGACAGATACCCCCAGGACAGGGTGCCAACCTATCGCTGGGCACACACTCACTTACACAGACACACTCTACATGGGGCAATTTGAAGAACTCAATTGACTTGATCCATGTTTTGGACTGTGGGAGGAAACCGGAGAACCCGGAGGAAACCCACGCAGACACGGGGAGAACATGGAAACTCCACCCAGATGGGGATTCGAACCGGGAATCCCTAGCGCTGAGAGGCGAACGTCACTAAGTCACCGTGCCTCCCTCCTGTTATCATCTTCCACTTAATCCTCTTCTAGAGCCATGGCGCAGGTATTATTAGTGTGGTGGATGATTCTCAGTTCTGCAGTAATATTGACATGGTGATGGTGCGTGAGTTTGTGTTGTGTTGGTATGGGTGGATCCGTATACACTAGCACAGATCTCTACTGAAACTCATGAGGAGACGGGTGTGAGACGGAGTCTTCACAGCCCTCCTCTGTCTTTTCATTTCATCTTATTGCTGTTGAGGAGAAACTAAAGCCAAATGAATGAGATCTCCTTCTCATTTCTTTTCTCTGGGAGGTCTTGGAAGTGAAGTATCTGTATAAAATGTGTACCAGCTGAGAGGAATAAATTCCCAGGATTCAGTAGAATGAGCAGCGATCATATAACCAGAGTGGAAAATGCAAAACGATCAACTTTCTGACACAAGAGCAGATTTTGGGTCCAGACTGTAGATTTGCGATCGGAAAGAATCTCTCTGTCGCCAATAAAAGCTAAACTTGTTGAGCAGATGTGTTAAATTTTACTCACATTTATGCTAAAGACACAATTTGTTTATAGTTATTTTATACAAAGGGGCGACACGGTGGCATAGTGGTTAGCACGTTCGTCTCTCAGCACTAGGGATTCCCGGTTCGAATTTTCCATGTTCTCCCCGTGTCCGCGTGGGTTTCCTCCGGGTTCTCCGGTTTACTCTCACAGTCCAAAAACATGGATCAAGTCACTTGAGATTTCCAAATTGCCCCATATAGAGTGTTTTTGAGTGAGTGAGTGTGTGCCCAGCGATGGATTGGCGCCCTGTCCTGGGTGTATCTGCCCAGCGCCCGAGACATTCTCCCCTGTATGGGCCTGGGGAACCGCACCGCGACCCTAATAGAGGATAAAGCGGGAGATAATGAATGAATATTTTATACAAAGAGCCATCAGTAACACAAATCAGTAAGAAAATGAGTAAATATCATCTTGTGGGGGGAGGGGGGGAGTGGTGTCCATTCAGGGCGAACATTTCAGGCGCTGGGCAGATAGATCCAGGACAGGGTGCCAATCTATCGCTCGGCACACACTTACACACTCACTATAAAGGGTCAATTTATTCATTTATTCATCCATCCATCATCTTCTGCTTTATCCTATATTAGGGTCGCGGGGGGGTTCCCCATGCCCATCCAGGGGAGAACGTCTCGGGCGCTGGGCAGATACACCCAGGACAGGGTGCCAATCTATCGCTGGGCACACACTCACACAGACACGCAAGCATACATGTTCTCCCATGGAAAGTCCACCCAGATGGGGATTCGAACCGGGAATCCCTAGTGCTCCCCGGGGCAATTTAGAGCTTTCACTTTACCTTCAATCCATGTTATTGAATTGTGGGTGGAAACCGGTGTGTGTGGGTGTGAAGAACAAATTCCTGTGTGTGTCAGTACAGAAGGCAAAATAAATCAATGAATAAAAAAAGATGGTGTGCTGATTCAGATTACATTATTCAGCTTCTGTGTATCTGTGTATTTAGGGATTTTTGTAAAGAAGTCACTATGTAATCTACTTCACTCATCTGGAGACGGTTTACCGTTTAAATATCAGCTTCTGAGGTTCAGGGGGATTTAATGATTTTTTCATGATGTGGCTTTTGACTCTGAACTGAATTACATTGTGCCGGGGGTAAGAACGGTGCCACAGAGTCTACCCAGAGCCATCCACCGGCTATTAAAACACACACACACACACACACACACGCACACACGCACACACACACATATATATATATAAAACGTATGCATATGTATATAGGCAGTAGGGTGGTAGCACATTCGCCTCTCAGCACTAGGGATTCCCGGTTCGAATCCTCATCTGGGTGGAGTTTCCATGTTCTCCCCGTGTCCGCATGGGTTTCCTCCGGGTTCTCCGGTTTCCTCCCACAGTTCAAAAACATGGAACAAGTCAATTGAATTCTCCAAATTGCCCCATATAGAGTGTGTCTGTGTGAGTGAGTGTGTGCCCAGCGGATATAGGATAAAGCGGAAGATGAATGAATGAATATATATATATATATATATATATACTACAATTACATGAGGTCCTCACATGTGAGTGTGTAAACAGGTTCTGGTCCTCACTATATTATACTGTGTATACATGTGTACACACACACACACACACACACACACACACACACACATTTCCATCTCTCTCACCATCATCTCTGTCCAACTTGTTTTTAATAAAGTGTTTTTTAATATCTGACTGGTTGTGTTTGTTGAACTGATGTTAAGTGTGTGTGTGTGTGTGTGTGTGTGTGTGTGTGTGTGTGTGTGTGTGTCAGTGCACATGTTTGTTTGTGTGTAGCTTGTATTTTGGCATCTAAGATCTGACTCTCCCTGAGAGTCTGTTTTGGTTTCTTCTCTCTCACAGAGTTATTTTGGAGGCCTCTCTCTCTCTCTCTCTCTCTCTTTCTCTCTCTCTCTTACACACACACACACACAGTTGTGGATTTGTATGTGAACTTAGCCCAAAATAAACCTAAATAAAAGCGGAAGCTGATTAATGACCTACTGAAAGCTACATTTAAGGAAGTGTAAGACACACACACACACACACACATGTTGACCTTGAAGTGTTTGACTCCGCTCACTAGAGAATGCTTTTAGATTCTTTTTTATGGACCAACCACTTTTAACATAAATATATGAAGTAATTCATAGTGACCGTGTCAGTTCTGCAGTGACACTGATGTGGGGAGGGGAGTTTTAGTGCTGCGGTGCTGCTGTAGTTTCATTTCTCCACCTCAGTGACACTGCTGGGATAGGAATAATGCACCAACTAAATAATCCCTGCTCTGTGGTGCTACTCTGTTCATTTGACTGATACTGTATTATGATAATGTCTGTATTAAAATTAAAAAGCCACATTTATAATCCTTAATATTGTATGCTTAGCAGTTTGAACCCTCCATCCATCCATCCATTAACTTCCACTTTATCCTATATTAGGGTCGCGGGGGGGTTCCTCATGCCCATTCAGGGGAGAACGTTTTGAGCGCTGGGCAGATACACCCAGGACAGGGCGCCAATCCATCGCTGGGCACACACTCACTCACACAGACACACTCTATATGGGGCAATTTGGAGAACTCAATTGACTTGATCCATGTTTTTAGACTGTGGAAGGAAACCGGAAAACCCGGAGGAAACCCACGCGGACATGAGGAGAACATGGAAACTCCACCCAGATGGGGATTCGGTGGTTTAGTGGTTAGCACGTTCTCCTCTCAGCGCTAGGGATTCCCGGTTCAAATCCCCATCTGGGTGGAGTTTCCATGTTCTCCCCGTGTCCGTGTGGGTTTCCTCCGGGTTGCCCCAATTAGAGTGTGTTTGTGTGCGTGAGTGTGTGCCCAGGGATGGATTGGCACTCTGTCCTGGGTCTATCTGCCCGAAACGTTCTCCCCTGTATGGGCATGGGGAACCCCACCGCTACCCTAATAGAGGATAAAGAGGAAGATAATGAATGCATGAATAATAAAGTTTTTAGTATTTTATAGCACTTTGCCCATTTTCTACATCTTTCTGAAATCACATTTAATGTTTAGTAACCACACATTAATAACCCTCGTGTTTTGTGACTAAAATTATTTCACTCTTTTTTCTAAGTGAGGTTTGATTCTGTTTGTTCAGACAACACTGTATCTGAGACCGTGGGCTCAGACGCTCAGACCTCATTTCCAGACGTTGACTCACTGACACTGAACACCAAAAAGTCTTAAATCTACACATCCAAATCCACCACATACAGACTCAATACATTAGTGTCTGTAAAGCAAGAAGTTTCAGTATGTGATGTGTGTTTGTATACCTCCTCTGCTAATTTCAATTATCCATCCATCATCTTTCGCTTTATCCTCTATTTCATGGGTTCCCCATGCCCATCCAGGAAAGAATGTTTCGGGCATTGGGCAGATAGACCCAGGACAGGGCGCCAATCTATCACTGGGCACACACTCACTCACACAGACACACTCTATATGGGGCAATTTGGAGAACTCAATTGACTTGATCCATGTTTTTGGACCAGAGAACCCGGAGGAAACCCACGCGGACACGGGGAGAACATGGAAACTCCACCCAGATGGGGATTCAAACCGGGAATCCCTAGTGCCGGGAGGAGAATGTGCTAACCACTAAGCCACCGTGCCGCCCTAATTTCAATTATGTTCAATAAAAAAAATCATAACTATCATAGTTTACTACACTGCCAGTCAAAGGTTAGGACACGCCCCCTCCTCCACTTACCATATAGATGGACTTTGTAGTTACAGTTACAGACTGTAGTCCATCGTGTTCTTTGTTGTTGTTAGTTCTCTGTTGGTCAGGAGCATCACAGAACAGGTATCATTTGGGTGGTGGATTGTTTATTGTCAGTTCTGCAGTGACACTGATATGGTGAGGGGGGTTTAGTGCAGCAGTGCTGCTGTAGTTTCATTTCTCCACCTCAGTGACACTGCTGGGATAGGAATAATGCACCCACCAAATAATACCTGCTCTGTGGTGGTAGAAAAGGGTAAAGGGGTGTGTCTTAATGTTTGGATTGTACAGTGCAAGTTTTCAGAATTAAAACTAGCTAATGCTAATGCTAGCCAGTCAGACAGTACTTGTGAAACTCCTTCGCTCTGCTGTTTCAGACAGCATTTCAAAATCACAAGCAAATTTCCGGAGCTCCATCAGGACTGATTACTCACAGATTCTGACAGACAGATTAAAGCTTCTGAAATTGAATCTCAGGAATGATGGGTATTTAGCTTCCTCTACAGTTTCAAAACTCTTTAATATTCAGGCATGAAAGCGTCACAGTATCGTCAGTATTCTATTTGAACACATAGTATTTTCCACCATCAGGGCCACCAGGTCCAGAGTGCACTGACCGCTTTCGGGCACCGAACATCTGAAAACATTCATTCATTCATTCATTATCTTCCGCTTTATCCTCGATTAGGGTCGCAGTGGGTTCCACATGCTCATCCAGGGGAGAACGTTTCGGGCGCTGGGCAGATACACCCAGGACAGGGTGCCAATCTATCGCTGGGCACACACTCACTCACACAGACACGCATACAAACACACTAGGGATTCCCGGTTTGAATCTCTGTCTGGGTGGAGTTCCCATGTTCTTCCCGTGTCCGCGTGGGTTTCCTCCGGGTTCTCCGGTTTCCTCCCGCAGTCCAAAAACATGGATCAAGTCAATTGAATTCTCCAAATTGCCCCATATAGAGTGTGTTTGTGTGTGTGTGAGTGATTGTGTGCCCAGCGATAGATTGATAGATTGAATTCACCAAATTGCCCCATATAGAGTGTGTATGTGTGAGTGAGTGTGTGCCCAGAGATGGATTGGCACCCTGTCCTGGGTGTATCTGCCCAGCGCCCGAAACGTTCTGCCCTGAAGCTACCCATTTGTGTGTTTTTCAACCAGTGTGCCATATATTTAAAGTTTTTCTTTTATAGCTACATATAATCTATACATTTGTATCCTAAGAAGATACTGCCACCCTGACTTCTTTTGTTTTAGGGGGGGGGAGGGTTTACAGATTTGTAATGTTGCTTTAAAACAATGCATCACTATAAAAAGCTTAAAAATCTAGAACCTACTCATTTTGTGGCCGTAAGAATCTACATGATATTTGAAACGGAGACAGTGAAGCACATACACACAGTCCCTGAAGTGTAGCTTCTCGTTCTTTCCCTCACACACACACGCCACATACTTTTCTTTTTAGCATTTTTTCCCCCAGATTTGGTTCTTATTCTCTCGTCGGTCCACAGACCTCTCTCTCTTTTTCCACTTTATCCCTCATGGTTTCCCGTGTCTCTCTTTCTCTCTCTCTCTCTCTCTCTCTCTCTCTCTCTCTCTCTCTCTCTCTCTCTCTCTCTTTAATCTCTTGTGCCTCTCGCCCAGTTCTATCTGATGTAGGCCATCTAATGGAAAAAGCCGTGAGGCAGGGGAGCGTGGGCCGAGCGTGGAAAAATTACAGCCGAAATTCTTCTGCGTGTGTGAGAGAGAGAGAGAGAGACCGATAGAGAGAGCAAGAGTTTGTGAGGCGAGTGTTTGGCTTTAAATAAGAGGTGTGGGTGTGTTAGGTTGCTGCGTCATCCGCTCCTGTGATAGCCTGTGTTTAAAGGCTTTAACGAGATGGGGCTTCCAACACACACACACACACACACACACACACAGAATGGCCTGTTTGTTTGAACGTGAATGGTTTATAATGGCTTACGTTGCTCGCTGAGGACTCGGCCGTGGCTCGGAGCTCTTCCCCTCTTCATCGTGTCCGTGATTGAGATCAGACCAACTCACGAGACGGCAGCTCATATGAAGCTCCCTGTTTGTGTAGGAATTTCTTGGCTGTGTTCCCAACCATGACTTTTTTAGTTCAGATCAGTTCACTTTGACTTTGCTTTTCTTAAAAGAAAGTAGTTGTTGGAGATCTAGTTACATTTAAAAGTCTACTTACGTTGAAAAAGGTAAGATATTTGAATATTTAGAAAATATGGCCATCGTTATTACATAAATATAATCATTATAGTTACAGAGAAGAGCCATGTTAATGATGTCAGGAGCTGCACAGCGGGAAAGCATTACTCTCACCTTACAGCCAGAAAGTCCAGCCAGGCCCCTTTCTGTGGGGATTTGTATGTTCTTCCCATGCCTGTTTGGGTTTCTAAAAGTGAGTTCAGGTTTTCTCACTGTAAAGACATGTAAACAGGGATATAGCAAATAAGGGGGACGCTTGATACACCCTGCTTATAAAGTCAAAACCCAAACAGACAAACAGGCTCACTCACAGACACGGCTCACTCTGTAGGACCTTATCATCCCA
This sequence comes from Corydoras maculifer, assembly GCA_019802435.1. Taxonomy (NCBI): domain Eukaryota; kingdom Metazoa; phylum Chordata; class Actinopteri; order Siluriformes; family Callichthyidae; genus Corydoras; species Corydoras maculifer. The sequence goes on from JAFMOD010000195.1 coordinate 578,557, forward strand.
CACGTCTCACTCTGTAGGACCTTATCATCCCAGACACGTCTTACTCTGTAGGACCTCATCATCCCACACGTCTCACTCTGTAGGACCTCATCATCTCCGACGCGTCTCACTCTGTAAGGCCTCACCATCCCAGACACGTCTTACTCTGTAGGACCTCATCATCCCACACGTCTCACTCTGTAAGACCTCATCATCCCAGACACGTCTCACTCTGTAGGACCTCATCATCCCAGACACGTCTCACTCTGTAGGACCTCATCATCTCTGACACGTCTCACTCTGTAAGACCTCACTATCCCATATATGTCTCACTTTGTAGGACCTTATCATTCCACATGTCTCACTATGTAAGGCCTCACCATCCCAGACACGTTTCACTCTGTAGGACCTCACCATCCCAGATGTCTCACTCTGTAAGGCCTCATCATCCCACCCGTCTCACTCTGTAAAACCTCATCATCCCAAACATGTCTCACTCTGTGAGGCCTCATCATCCCACCCATGTCTCACTCTGTAAGACCTCATCATCCCACCCATGTCTCACTCTGTAAGACCTCATCATCCCACCCATGTCTCACTCTGTAAGACCTCATCATCCAAGCATGTCTTGCTATTTGAGTTTTCATAATTCCAGACATCCTAGACTTGTCTTACTATTTACTTTCTCACCATTCCAGAGATGTAATTCATGACTCTTGAACAGCTTGCTCATCCTCTAACAATGTTGCAATAGATTTTCAATAGCACCAACATTTATTGTTATAAAACGAATGTTTTAATTAAAACACGACTAAAAAAAGTGGACTGCGAGATTTTTACTGATCCTGCAGTGGTTTTCACTAGCCAGTCTTTACACTGTCTGTAAATGCTGAGGGATACAAGCAGTAAAGACAGACTCCTCCAAATGTATAGTGTCTCTAGAGCTGGATTACCCATTAAGATATTGATTGAATACAAATATCAACATCGAAACGAAATTTGTGTCATATTACACTGAGGGCTTAGTCTGACTCAACAGACAAAGGCCCTCTCCATAATGATGTCACAAAGTTACAGGATTAAATGTTTCAAAGACAAACATAACTTTTTCATCCATGATGTATGTTGATCATGTAGAGACGCAGTGCAGTGAGTTATGATTCACATACACAGTGTGTGTTATGAAAGCAGAATCAGCCTGTGCATTAAAGACATTAAGTGTAATGGTGGTGCTTTTAGTGGTTTCACTCCAACTTTATTCCTGTTTGGTTGGGATTTAAATAAATGAAGAAAGTCAGGGTTCTTGAGCTGTTATTTTTAGGAAAGTATGATTACACCATTTATTCAAGTCTTGGCTAGTCTCCTCTTTTCTCTCCCCTTCTGTCCCTCTTTCCACTTTTATTTTGCTTGCACTTCTCCTTCGTCTCCGGTGGCACATTACCTCTTAGACTGTATGATTTTTAGCATCTCTCTCCTTGTCTCTCTCTCTCTCTCTCTCTCTCTCATTTACACACACACACATATACACACACACACATTCAGACACATACACATGCACAAAGAATGGGAAAGGAAGAAAAATGTCTTGGCCTGTCATTGGGCTGTGGAAGTGGAGGAAAGCAGAGCTGACATCATTAAGAGGGAATGTCCTGCCTTCAGAACGTGACCACCAGAGAACTTACAGTATTTGTCAATTTATTCATAAACCTGCTTCGATATGAACCAGTGGATGTCAAATCATCTGGCATTTTATTTACTTGATAAACAATTAAATGTCCCTTTAGTTTCCAGGGGGAAAAAAAAGCCTGGGGTCGAGGGGGGGGGTTCCCCATCCCCATCCAGGGGAGAATGTTTTTGGGCACTGGGCATATACTGTGTTTCTTTTTTTTTATACATGTGGGGAAAATAATGACCTTTATTAATCATTGTATGATATAAGGCTTTGGCTTCAACATGTATTGTGCCGGTGTGTTGCCGTCTAAACATAAGTTCACTGAAACTGTGGTATGATGGGTATGTTGGTCTGGAAAGCCTTTCGACACCGCCCCCCACCCCACCCCCTTTCTCTGTTACTCTCATAGATCCACTTAAAGCTGTAAATTTGTCACCCGAGATCATTATTTAGATACAGTGACTTTTAGTAAAAATATACTTTCTAAGGTGGCATTTAGTTGATTTGTTAAATATCATATTGATTGTTAATGTTTCTTTTTGTGTATTTTTTTTACCAGCAACCAGGTCTGCAGCTAATATAAAACGTCCCATAAAACCTGAAAGATGAGCTTTCTTATGGAAGAAATGACAGTCAGAATTCATTTATTTATTCATTATCTTCCACCTAATTCTCCACTAGGGTTGCGAGGGGGTTCCCCCTGCCCATCCAGAAGAGAACGTCTCAGGCACTAGGCAGATACACACAGGACAGGACAAATATTTCTCAGCCACTTTGATTTATTATTGTTGTATTTAAAAATAGGCACTTTATTTTGAGTGTTATATTTTGAGTATATTTAATTTGTCTTTTGCTTTTAAAGGAGCATTCATTGTTCATACTTCATTATTTTTTTATTAAAATATAACTCTGTTAAAGGTGCAACTATAACATCTACAATTGCCTTAATTTGAAAATTAATAAAGCATTTATATTCTGATTCAAAATCAGCTACAAAATGTTCCGAATGAAAACAGTGACATTTCTGATGTATGTACTCAACACTAAAAAGTTTCTAATTCTGTTTGAGCCAAGAACTGTTTTAATGGCTTTTCCAGACCTTCTGTTGGAGGCAGGGACAAAGTGGGTGGTGTTCATCTTTTAATGAAGTCCAAATATCTTTCTAATGAGAATGTTGGGCTCATTTTGTGATATACGAAACACTTTGGCCGAGAAAAGTGTTATGAGTTTTATCTGAGGCACCACACAGGTCACTGAATCTACCCTTTGAAAGCAAGATTACATGTGTGTTTGTGTGTGTGTGTGTTTGTGTATGAGTGAAAGTGTTGCCAGGTTCCACACACACACACGCACACGCACATCACCTCATATCTGAGTGTTATTCAAGCTCAGATTAATCTCCTGGAGTGACACGCTGTACAGTTTGCAGCATTACCCTGATTACTGTTAGCATGTTTACTATGTGTGTTGTCTGGATCTGGCCGCTCTGTTAAATCTAATCCTGCGCTGAGTTTGGATTCACCAGGTGTTTCTGCAGCTGTTCATTTAGATCAGGAGAAACACACTTGGACTCTCAATGTGTTGAATTAACATGCATTTGGCAATGTAACCAAACATTAGAGAAAAGTCCTCAACTAATCAGGATGAAGACAATAACATGGTTCTTCAGCTCTTTTTGCTCTTGAAATAACAATACAGCATTCTGAAAAGCTCAGAGGTAATACCAGAGACAGCAAACCACAGGAGACTAATAATAGTTGTTTTTTTTTTAAATTAAAGCAAAATGAGGGCAGCATGGTGGCTTAGTGGTTAGCACGTTCGCCTCTCAGCACTAGGGATTCCTGGTTCGAATCTCCATCTGGGTGGAGTTCCATGTTCTCCCCGTGTCTGCGTGGGTTTCCTCCGGGTTCTCCGGTTTTCTCCCACAGTCCAAAAACATGGATCGAGTCAATAGTGTTCTCCAAATTGCCCCATATAGAGTTTGCCTGGTTGAGGGAGTGTGTGCCCAGCGATGGATTGGCGACATTGGACATGGGGACCCCCCCCCCCGCGACCCTAATATAGGATAAAGCGGAAGATTATGAATGAATTAACATTGTGTGACTTTGCTTGTACTTTGACTGTCCCAGCAACATAGTTAACGTGCGTTCGGCTTCTCATAAGAAGCCAAATTTACGTGAAGCGTTTGAACTTTAAATACCTCAGTGTGTCTGTGTTGTTTAGCTCCTTGCTAATGGTAGTAATTAGCTTCCATAGTGACATAGCCACCAGCAGTGCTGACTGAAGTCTTTTAGTGAAGCTTAATTGAGGAATGAAACGAGGCCCGTCAGCAAGTCTGCTTAAGCCGTGATTATTACCCGCCTGTCTGACTAGAACTGAGGTGAAATCTCCCTCTAAGAGGATTAGATACACCAGTTTGTAAAATAGGATTTATTAATCTTCTGACTGTGACTTCAAGCATTATTTTTTTGGTACGCTGCTTTGTGTGGAGCAATAAAAAGTGGGGTGGGGTGGTTATTTGTGGTAACCCAACGCCACAAGGATTGGTGTGAGTCCCGACAGCTATGGCTGAGTGAAATGAGGCGAGTGTGCTCGTCTCATTTACTGCGCCTTCCTGTTTTTCTTTCCTGATAACATACATAGAAGGGTAATTAGGCTCAGTAAATTCAGCTCTAATTTAACCAGTTATTATCTTTAGCTCAAATGTGTTTTGGAAAAACCATGCTGGGTTTAAATTCCCCGAATTTGCAGACATCCTCGCCTCAATTGTCCAGTCCAGACCTGTAGGTCTAAATGTGAAGGGCAAGTGACCGGTCCAGGTTAGATAGTTCGTTCATTCATTCATTCATTCATTTTCTTCCATTTTATCCTATATTAGGGTCGCGGGGGGGGGGGGGGGTTCCCCATGCCCATCCAGGGGAGAACGTTTTGGGCGCTGGGCAGATACACCCAGGACAGGGCGCCAATCTATCGCTAGGCACACACTCACACGCACAGACACACTCTATATGGGGCAATTTTGAGAACTCAATTGACTTGATTCATGTTTTTGGACTGTGGGAGGAAACCGGAGAACCCGGAGGAAACCCACGTGGACACGGGGAGAACATGGAAACTCCACCCAGATGGGGATTCGAACCGGGAATCCCTAGTGCTGAGAGGAGAACTTGCTAACCACTAAGCCACCGTGCCGCCCGGTTAGTTAGTTCTACTGCTTAATTAGTGTTCTTAATCAGCTCTAACTGCTTCTAATCTTAACTTTTCATGGAGATAACTTTAGGTCCTCATAACAATGCCGGAGCACCGACACCAACTGGACAGGATGTGGATATCTGTTTCAGTAGCCGCGTTGCCGGCCTTCAGGATGGCCTCACTGAACTGATATAGTTTTTCAACTTTTTGAAAATGGACACCTGATCACTACACAATCTGCACTTAGGTGTCCTGCACTGTTGATGCTGCCCTCCCTGCTCAAGGAGGGTGTGTCCCCCACTGAGCCTTGATCCTACCAAGGTTTCTTCCTTGAAAATTTAAAAGGAAATTCTTGCCACTTCAGTTTACTCTTTGGGGGTTCAGGCTCGGAAACACTGTTAAGCTGCTTTGTAACAATGTGCTGTTGTAAACAAACTATATAACTAAATGAACTTAAATGAACTTGAACTTGTACTAGGAAGAGGTAGCTCAGTGGAGTGAGTGGTAGCTCAGTAGTTAGGGCATTGGGCTACCAATCTGAAGGTAGGGGGTTCAAATCCCAGGTCCACTGAAGTTACCAATGTGGGTCCTCAAGCAAGACCCTTAACCCTCATTGCTCCGGGGATGTTGTGATGAACCCTGTGCTCACCTTGTAAGTCGCTTTGGATAAAAGCGTCCAATAAATGACCAAATGTAAATGTAGTTCACACTTCTTTTCAGTGAGACCTGGGATAGGCCCTGACCCCTAGGAATTCCAATTGGAATCATAAAAAATAAATGAATGTAATAATAAATTTTCTGTTTGTTTTTTTTTTGTTAACAGTGGTCTGTCCTCTGACCTGTATAAATGGAGGTGTGTGTAGTAACCGTACCCACTGTCTGTGCCCTCCGGGTTTCGCCGGGCGACTCTGTCAGTTTCCGCTCCGCACTCAAGCATCCCGCGGCAACAAGCAACCCTTCTACACGGTGCAGGTCTGGACCTCGTTAATTCTGTCTAGTTTTTAAAAAGGTTTTGTCGAATGGTTTAATAAACGCAGTGAAACAGCTAATGAACTGGTTTAATATGTGAGAATTTGTTTTTAACACCCCTGCATTCAGTAAAATACTTGTTTTAATGCATGAAAAGTACTGCGTTATCAGTTAAGCATGAACTTAAACACGATTAATACCTTAGTTTAGTGGGCGATTTCGGACCGAAGATAAAAGAGGGTGATCACAAGAGTGAATTAACACAGCAAGACATTAAAATAAAAGGCCATAAAATCTTATATGTTCACGGGATAAAATAAATGAATTCATTATTGTTGCAGGTGATGCCAGATGGTGGCGATCTTTCTGATTCCAGTGGACTGACAAGAGGCCACAAGCTAAAACAGACCCATTCAATGATAACACTCACACAGGGGGGTGGACACCATTCGTCTGAAGGTATGTTTGCATTGTGGGGATTTTACATAGATATTAAAGTTTGGACATGCACCCTTCTTGCTCCACTTTTTATCCATGTTATTAGTTCCTATTACTGTAAAGATGGACTCTTTTCCCTCATAGTCATCACCCCAATAGTACCACCACAGTGCAGGTATTATCTGGTGGGTGCATTATTCCTATCCCAGCAGTGTCACTGAGGTAAAGAAATGAAACTCCAGCAGCATCGCAGCACTAAAACCCCCCTCACCACATCAGTGTCACTGCAGAACTGACAATAAACAATCCACCACCCAAATGATACCTGTTCTTAGTCCTGATCAATAGAGAACAGAGAACCAACTGGGGCCTAGCAAAACAAGAACATTGTTGGACTACAGTCTGTAATTGTAAAACTACAAAATCCATCTATATGCTAAGTGGAGGACATGCACAATGAAGAAGACAGGAGGCGCATCCTAACTTTTGACTGGTACCGTATACCTGTACACACACATACATAGTTATACTCTTCCGTTATTTCTGTGCATCCATTTAGTGCACGTCCGTGTCCATCACACAGCAGACACCTCCGTCATCATTCAGTCTTTTGACCAAACAGAAGGCAAGTTAAACAAGGGGATTACCCGCTATCCTCCCCACCCACCCAAGCCGAAAGGACGGTGCTTCCAGGAGACCACGCCCAAACAAGCTGTGAGTAATGAAGAGTCTGAGCAGGAATGAATAATGCTGTGATGGTGTGTCATTCTTATTCAAACTGACTTTTTTTCACTTCTTTACATCTGTCTGTCTGTGTATCCGCCTGTCTGTCTGTATGTCTCTGTGTGTCTGTATGTCTCTGTGTGTCTGTCTGTCTGTATGTCTGTGTGTATGTCTGTGTGTGTGTCTGTTTGTCTTTGTGTGTGTGACTGTGTGTGTGTGTCCGTGTGTGTGTGTCCACCTGTCTGTCTCTGTCTGTGTGTGTCTGTCTGTCTGTATGTCTCTGTGTGTCTGTATGTATGTCTGTGTGTGTGTGTGTCTGTCTGTATGTATCTGTGTGTGTCTGTCTGTCTGTATGTATCTGTGTGTGTCTGTCTGTCTGTATGTATCTGTGTGTCTGTCTGTATGTATCTGTGTGTGTCTGTCTGTCTGTATGTATCTGTGTGTGTCTGTCTGTCTGTATGTATCTGTGTGTGTCTGTCTGTCTGTCTGTATGTCTGTGTGTGTATATGACTGTTTGTCTGTGTGTGTGTCCACCTGTCTGTCCCTCTGTGTCTGTGTATCTGTCTGTCTGTCTGTCTGTCTGTATCTGTGTGTGTCTGTCTGTCTGTATGTATCTGTGTGTGTGTGTCTGTCTGTCTGTATGTCTGTGTGTGTATATGACTGTTTGTCTGTGTGTGTGTCCACCTGTCTGTCCCTCTGTGTCTGTGTATCTGTCTGTCTGTCTGTCTGTCTGTATCTGTGTGTGTCTGTCTGTCTGTATGTATCTGTGTGTGTGTGTCTGTCTGTCTGTATGTCTGTGTGTGTATATGTCTGTCTGTCTGTGTGTGTGTCCACCTGTCTGTCCCTCTGTGTCTGTGTATCTGTCTGTCTGTATCTGTGTGTGTGTGTGTGTGTGTGTCTGTCTGTCTGTCTGTCTATATGTCTCTGTGTGTCGGTCTGTCTTTCTGTCTGTGTTACAGTGTAGCAGTAACCCTCTGCCCGGTCTCACAAATCAGGAAGACTGCTGTGGCAGTGTGGGTAATTCTTGGGGCCAAAATAAATGCTACAAGTGTCCCAAACTCCCATGTAAGTTCCAAAATATCTTTAATTCTGCAAAATAGATGTGTATTTTTAAAGAAAACTTCAGGACTTGTATTAGTGCTTTTGTTTTTCTTTCATTTTACTCTTAATTTTTATCATTAAATCTCCTATTAACCGTATTTCTCCACAATTTTAAAATGACACTTTAATTTAAATTTCATTGTTTTTCTTGCTTTTTTGGAAATGGGTTACAATTTATAACTCTGCAATAGAACGACGCTTCGAAAAAAATTTTTTTTACAGAAACACTCATAACTTCATAACTCAGTGTTTTTACAACATTTGGGCTGCAGGGGTGTCCCATCATGGCTGGGATGCTCAGCTGTGTGATTGGTAACATGGTTTCGCCCACAAATTATGTGATTGGTCATTTTGTCATCAGTTAAAACTGTAACGGACAGCAAACTGCAGGTAGTGTGTGTGTGTGTGTGTGTGTGTGTGTGAGCAAGTATGTGTGTGGGCTTTTGTGTGTCTGTGAGTCTTGAGTGTAAATTTGCGTGTGTGTGTGTGTGTGTGTGTGTGTGTGTGTGTGCAGGAGGGTGTGTGTCATAGAGGGTTAGTTCTATTTTCCAGAGCCTCACCCTCACTGGTCGAATAAAAGCAGTGAATAAAGAAAAACAGAGATGAAACAGTTTGTTCTTTACTTCTTCTTTTTTTAACTTTACCACTCTGTTGTCCTTTTGTCTTAAACACTTCTCCATGGTCTCTCTCTGAGTGATTTGACATTCTCAGACTAGAGCTTATAGGTACCTATTATAGGAGCTTATAGGTAAAGTAGTATAACCACTTTATTCTCTGTTGGTCAGGAGCATCACAGAACAGGTATCATTTGGGTGGTGGATTGTTTATTGTCAGTTCTGCAGTGACACTGATATGGTGAGGGGGGGTTTAGTGCAGCAGTGCTGCTGGAGTTTCATTTCAATACCTCAGTGACGCTGCTGGGATAGGACTAATGCACCAACCAGATAACCCCTGCTCTGTGGTGGTGTTTTGGTGTCCTGACCATTAGAGAACAGAGTACATAGTATGTACTGTAGAACACAAACAGATGGACTACAGTCTGGAATTGTAGAACCACAGAGTCCATCTTTACATGAAGTGGACCTGGGAATATGGACAGTAAGTGGAGCAAAAAGGGGCGTGTTCAAGATTTTTTCATCATTACTGTTCAGAAGGGAAGTGCAGCAAATCAGATTTTAGACCAGAATGACCCATATAACAGCTTTGTGGCCGGGTAACATTCCTGGATTTCATTCCTGGGTATCCTGAAGTTTTGTATGTTCTCCCTGTATGGGATACTTCTGAGCATAATGGTTTTCTTCCAAAGTTGCATGAAATTTACTAAATACCCCCGGGTGTTAATGTGTGTGAGTATATTTGTCCATTTGGGCCATATATAGAGCATTCCGCTTTTGATGAACTGGGATAGGCCACAGAATCTCTCCCTGTAACCCTAAATAGGATGGATTTAAAAATAAAGAAAAATAATAATCTTTAGAAGGATCATCAGAGTGAATCAGGTCTTTATGTAAACAAGTGAATCATGAGCAAAAGTGAATCATTGAGTTGAATGAAATGAATGACTCTTATTAAGAGAATATAAATGGAAATTACAAGCCGAGTGAAAGTGAAAAAAAACTTTACTGTTACACTGTTGACTCATCTCAGCTCAGACATGTCTGTATTTCTCCTCACTGGTTTTTAAAAGCAAGTGTGAGGTGTGTGGAGCAATAAAACCTCCCAAAACAACCTCAAAATAACAAAATCATTCTTTCATTTCGAATAAAACCTTCTGTCCCATGTTTCATCTGCAGTTTTATATATTTAAATAGCTTTTTCTATCCAAAAACGAGACAGGTTTTCTTTTTTAACAACCAAAAACTTGCTCTGCTGATTAATTTTGAACTTTAAAAACTAGTTTCTTTTCCTCTTTATGGATTTGAACTTAAAAATGTTTTGGTTTATTGTTTCCAGCATGAAAAACAACACATTATTTCGAATATTTGATATAATTATATCTAAAATAGGGTGGCACGGTGGCTTAGTGGTTGGCATGTTCTCCTCTCAGCACTAGGGATTCCCGGTTCGAATCCCCATCTGGGTGGAGTTTCCATGTTCTCCCCGTGTTCGCATGGGTTTCCTCCGGGTTCTCCGGTTTCCTCCCACAGTCCAAAAACATGTATCAAGTCAATTGAGTTCTCCAAATTGCCCCATATAGAGAGTGTAAGTGTGCGCGTCTGTGTAAGTGACTGTGTGCCCAGTGGTAGATTGGTGCCCTGTCCTGGGTGTATCTGCCCAGCGCCCGAAACATTCTCCCCTGGATGGGTATGGGAAAACCCCCCACAACCCTAATAGAGGATAAAGCGGAAGATAATGAATGAATGAATGAATGAATGAATGAATGAATGAATGAATGAATGAAGGATATATGTTAAATATAAATAATGTGCTCATCCTGCTGAAATTCCCAGAGAAGTGGGAGCTTTAGAAAGTTATTTGTGTTGACCCCTGATCTACACTATAGTGTGTGTTTCCCAAATCAATTCACTTTTTACCCCTTTAATGCACCCTTAGTTCTTATGCAGTAGGGGATTATAGTCTTGTGTCGTGGCTGATGATGTTGGAGAGTGATATATAATTTGGATCTTTGTGGTCTGCAGCATTTTAGGTTTTTGTTTAGGAGTACAGTGGTAGCTAAAGTACATAATTGTTCTCTTTTTCATATATTTAAACACACACACACACACACACTCGCAGATCCCGGCAAGACGCAGACGATAATTGAGGAGTTTGGCTCGGCTTGTTTTCAGGGTTACAAAAGACTCAACAGAACTCACTGCCACGGTAAAGTACACTTAAACGCTGTTAATTATTTTAATGAGATTTTATTTTTAGACCTGGGTAAAAACAGACTGTGTTGGGGTGTGTGTGTGTGTGTATGTGTGTGTGCAGACATAAATGAGTGTATGATGCAGGGCGTTTGTCAGAATGGTGAGTGTATTAACACAGCAGGAAGTTTTCGCTGCATCTGCAAACCTGGATATGAACTAAAAGACCGAACGCGTTGTGTGTGTAAGTCATAAATCTCACACATCACACACTTCACACTCACATTCTCACAACAGCATTAGCATCAGCTGATGAAAGATGCACCCTTATTTATATCTGATCTGACATTCACAGGATTGCATTTTCACATTAAAAGCTATTTTATTTATTTTACCAAATGAGAGTCTATAAAAATCTCATCATAATTTTTATATGCTCACAAACAAAGCTTACACAGTGCTCACATTCTCACAAAATGCCATTACTATTACTTAATGTGCTTTAACACTTACCCCAAACATTTAAATCTTTTTCTCAAAATGTCTTTATATATTATGTCTTTATTTATGTCTTTATTCATCTTCCGCTTTATCCTCTGTTAGGGTCGCGGGGGGGATTCCCCATGCCCATCCAGGGGAGAACATTTTGGGCGCTGGGCAGTTACACCAGTTACAGACCCGTTTTCTCATAATTAACAAAATACTCTTACATTCACAATGTTTTTGTCTTTGTACAAAATGCCCTTAAACTCTGGTCTTATAAAATACTTTCATATTCAAGGTTTTTTAATATTTACTGACCAGGACAGTACAGTCTCACTAACAACCCTTGATTTATTGCTTTTATTCATTACATTAAATAAACGGGCGGCACGGTGGGTTAGTGGTTGGCATGTTCTCCTCTTAGCACTAGGGATTCCTGGTTCTAATCCCCATCTGGGTGGAGTTTCCATGTTCTCCCCGTGCTGCGTAGGTTTCCTTCAGGTTCTCCGGTTTCCTCCCACAGTCCACAAACATGGATCAAGTCAACTGAGTTCTCCAAATTGCCCCATATAGAGTGTGTCTGTGTGAGTGAATGAGTGTGTGCCCAGCGATAGATTGGCGCCCTGTCCTGGGTGTATTTGCCCAGTGCCCGAGACGTTCTCCCCTGGATGGGCATGGGGAACCCCACCGCGACCCTAATAGAGGATAAAGCGGAAGATAATGGATGGACATTTAATAAACACTTCTCGCACTCTGTACAGTGTCATTGGTCGATCAGGGTCCGTGTTTCAGAGTGGTGACAGACAAAGACCGTTGTGAGCATGCTTTCGCCACCAACCTTACCCGCGAGATCTGCTGCTGCACTGTGGGTAAAGCCTGGGGTGCCAACTGCATTCGATGCCCACAAGATGGCACTGGTAAGTGGATGAGCGTCTCAACTGGTTGTAGTTTTATTCGTAGTCAAATTTCTTCAAGTCAGTAAATATGAATTATTAAATGTAAGATCAGTTCTGTTTTATTATTCACTTTTGCTTTTTTTTTCTTTCTTTTTCTCTTCAGCTTCCTTTAATGAGATCTGTCCTGCAGGGAAGGGAATGTCTTATCTACAAATTCATGGTACTCTGTCCATACAGACCAGCATAGAGCAGAGTCCTGGTGAATACACACAAACACACACTATGTTTCCATCTAACATTTTAAAATAAAATATTTTGGTTGATAAAAAAGTCTGATTAAATATCCTTTAATGGTGAGGTTAGAACCCAATGAATGCCACTTCCCCTCACCAATATGGCAATGGTATAGAGCATTACTGCAAGTAACGTCAGTCAGCTGACTCGCACCCATATAGATACAAAAGACTCGTTCTTAGATACCAATACAATTAAAGCTACAGGTTATTATACACATACGTGCAATAAATTCATAACTAATAAGATTCATTCATTCATCCATTATCTTCCGCTTTATCCTATATTAGGGTCATGGGGGGCCATCCAGGGGAGAACGTCTCGGGCACTGGGCAGATACACCCAGGACAGGGCGCTAATCCATCGCTGGGCACACACTCACTCACACAAACAGTCACACTCTATATGGGGCAATTTGGAGAATTCAATTGACTTGATCCATGTTTTGGGCTGTGTGAGGAAACCAGAGAACTCGGAGGAAACCCACGCAGACACGGGGAGAACATGGAAACTCCACCCAGATGGGGATTCGAACCGGGAATCCCTAGTGCTGAGAGGCGAACATGCTAACCACTAAGACGCTGTGCCACCACTAATAAGATTGTATTTCCATATTTGGTCATTGATCCTTTTTAATTATACACAGTGCATCTTTATAAAATAAAAAATTATTAACAAAACCATGTATTTTAGAAGCATTGTTTATCCATCCATCCATTATCTTCCGCTTTATCCTCTATTAGGGTCGCGGTGGGGTTTCCCCATGCTCATTCAGGGGAGAACGTTTGGGGCGCCAATCCATATCTGAACACACTCTCACTCACACACACACACTCTATATGGGGCAATTTGGTGAACTCAATTGACTTGATCCATGTTTTTGGACTGTGGGAGGAAACCGCAGAACCCTGAGGAAACCCATGCAGACACAGGGAGAACATGGAAACTCGATTTGGGATTCGAACCGGGAATCCCTAGTGATGAGAGCGAACGTGCTAACCACTAAGCCACCGTGCCGCCAGAAGCATTGTTTACTTTCACATTTTTAAAATTTTTATAAAGTTGGATGGGAAACCCTGAACGGTCTGATGTGCACATTTTGTTTTATCTGAATATAAAGGCTGATCTGTCATCCATCTTTTGTTGTCTTGCAGATATCAGAGTGCCGGTAAGAGTCCAGCCAGATCTACATAGACTGTCTTTCAAAAAATATGCCAGAGTTCTTGAGCTTGATCTTGTAGTTACGGTTCTAGAACAAATATATATATATATATCCTCTAAATTAAACATTAAACCCAATCTGACCCTCATCTCAGCTCATTACATTACTCTTAAACCTATACTGAGGACTAGGGTCGCAGGGCGGTTCCCCATGCCTATTCAGGAGAGAACGTTTTGGCGCAGGGTCGGTACACCCAGGACAGGGCACCAATCCATCGCTCGGCACACACACACACTGTATATAGGGACAATTTAGAGCAGCCAACTCACCTTAAATCCATGTTCTTGGACTGTCGGAGGAAACTGGAGAGCTGGAAAGAACCCGCATGGACACAGGGAGAACATGGAAACTTCTGGAAAGAGGCAGACGTACTAATCACTAAGCCACTGTGCCACCCCATATGACCCTAAACCCACTATGTTGTTATTATTACCATCCATGTTATGGCATTAGGTGTAAATGTATTTTATGCTGCTTATTAACAGGACACACCTGAGCAGGTGACCCCGCCCATACAGCATTTTCCAACCAACCGTGTCCCAGGTGATTTTATTATATTTATTTATTTCTTTTTGTATTTGTTTTTATTTTTAATATTTACTTCATATAACCTTACCAGTCATGTTATTATCTACACATCATGGTGTCTACACTCACAGTGCATTCACAATAATACATGCCCTCTCTTACTTTATTATTCATTCATTCATCATCTTCCGCTTTTATCCTATAATGGGGTCACGGGGGGGGTTCCCCATGCCCATCCAGGGGAGAACATTTCGGGCGCTGGGCAGATACACCCAGGACAGGGCGCCAATCCATTTCAGAGTACACACTCACTCACACAAACAATTTGGAGAACTCAGTTGACTTTTGGACTGTGGGAGGAAACCGGAGAACCCGTAGGAAACCCACACAGACACGGGGAGAACATGGAAACTCCACCCAGATGGGGATTCGAAGCGGGAATCCCTAGTGCTGAGAGGCGAACGTGCTAACCACTAAGCCACCGTGCCGTCGTTGCTTGATTATAGTTTATGGAATTTCTTCTTTCCCTTTTTCCTTTTAGTCCACAACCCCAGACCGACGACGCCAGTCCAGGTGTTTGATGAGCAGCCACTGGAGCAGGCACACACACAGGTCTCACGTGAGTTTAGCAGTCATATGTAACAATGCTGTTATAGGTCTCAAGATCCCTGAACTGATCTATCACAATGTGAGCTCGATGAATCCTGACATCAACATCGTCATCTTGGAATATGTCTGTGTCAACAGTGACGAATAGATCCATTGATGGAAGAACCCTGTGGTTCAGTTTTTTCAACTGACCTTATTATTTGGACATATAACATTGCAGGACCAAGTCCCTTGAGCAAGACACCTATTGCTCCCCATGCGACGTATACAGGGCTGCCCACCGCTCCAGACACGTCTGCTCACTTCCCTCAGAGTGTGAAAAACTGTAGGCAAAATAAATCCATCCATCTATTATCCTCTGCTTTATCCTATATTAGGGTTGCGGGGGGTTCCCCATGCCCATCCAGGGGAGAACGTCTCGGGCGCTGGGCAGATACACCCAGATCGGGGTGCCAATCTTTCACTGGGCACTCACTCACACAGACACACTCTATATGGGGCAATTTGGAGAACTCAATTGACTTGATCCATGTTTTTGGACTGTGGGAGGAAACCGGAGAACCCGGAGGAAACACACGCAGACACGGGGAGAACATGGAAACTCCACCCAGATGGGGATTGGAACTGGGAATCCCTAGCGCTGAGAGGCGAACGTGCTAATCACTAAGCCACCGTGCCGCCTGCAAAATATATCACTTTATCAAATTCATCACTGGGCATACACTCACTCACACAGAGACACACACTTTATAGCAGCCAGTTTACCTTGAATTCATGTTTTTGGACTGTGGGAAAACACAGAAGTACCTGGAAGTACCTGGAAGTACCTGGAAGTACCTGGAAGTACCTGGAAGTACCTGGAAGTAGCTGGAAGTAGCTGGAAGAAACCCACATGGTTTCCCAGTCCTGAGGGGGGGACGTGCTAACCACTACATCAGCACTGTGCCGTCCACTGTATAAGATACTATTTATTATAATATACCACCTTTTTATTGAATAACCTCAATTAAACTAAATGAGAATGATTTTAAGCTCTTGTACATTACAGTTCTGAATGTCTAATCATATATATATATATATTCATGTATTCATATATTCATGTTCATATATATATATATATATATATATATATATATATATATATATATATATATACACAGCATGTTCATAGTCTGTAGATGTTCATAGCAGAATATTTCATATTTATAATCTGTACATTCATACTTGTATATTCTACTCAACAAATTACCACTTTGTAATGTATATATTTATATATCTGCTAAAGCACTTCTGGATGGATGCAAACTGCCTTTCGTTGTTTATAGTGAGCAATGACAATAAAGTTGAATTCTATTTGATTCTATTCTATTCTATATTGCGGAGGCTCCCTAAGTGTTCTTTGTTTTCATCCTAAGGGAACATTGTTGATTAATGTTGATGATCTGTGTAGCACTGAGGGCTTGTGTCTGCTTCTCTCTGTAGCTATAGACGCTTGTAAACTCAACAGGAACATATGTGGTCAAGGAGAATGTATAAGCACCGGGACAGGCTTCATGTGTCAGTGCGAGGCTGGCTACCGTCCTCATGCCCAAAAAAAGAGCTGCGTTGGTGAGTGTTCACATCTTTCACAAACTTGTTCAAAGAATTTTTAGGACCGAGTCGCCAAATTCCGTTTTCACTTAAAGAGACGACGCACACATTCAGATTGCACATTGCTGGAGTTCTCTAGAACCTTCCTTAACCATCCTAAAGGTTCTCTCACGACTGCGGTATATAAGTCCTTTAAACTTGTTAGACCTTCAGGCTTTGCTTTTCCATCGATTACTGTTAACAAATAAAGCTGATTTTTTAAAAAGATCATATTTAGTAAGTGGGTGGCACGGTGGTTTAGTGGTTAGCATGTTCTTCTCTCAGCACTAGGGATTCCCGGTTCGAATCCCCATCTGGGTGGAGTTTCCATGTTCTCCCCGTGTCCGCGTGGGTTTCCTCCGGGTTCTCCGGTTTCCTCCCACAGTCCAAAAACATGGATCAAGGTCAATAAAATTCTCCAAATTGCCCCATATAGAGTGTGTGTGTGTGTGCGTGAGTGAGTGTGACCAGCGATATATTGGTGCCCTGGGTGTATCTTCCCAGCGCCCGAAACTTTCTCCCCTGGATAGTCATGGAGAACCCCACCGCAACCAAGGTAGAGGATGAAGCGGAAGATAATGAATAGCTATGTAATAAGCATGCAACCTCACACATAATGCATTTATCAGATAATCTGAGCTCACACCTTCACATTAAATGTTGGGGTTGCGCGAGGGTTCCCAGGCCCATCCAGGGTAAACGTTTTGGGCACTGGGCAGATACACCCAGGACAGAGCGCCAATCCATTGCTGGACTGTGTAAAGATCAGTCTGCTTAGTTAACATACTGTAAAGTTCGGAAGTCACTCATATTTCTGATACATTCAATCAAATTTAATCTGAAGGAAAATGTAGAATAATGTAAATAATCCATAAAGACCGGGATGTTTCTTTACCGCTTAAATATTAATATTCATTCATTCATTATCTCCCGCTTTATCCTCTATTTAACCTTTATTAGGGTCGCGGTTGGGTTCCCCATGCCCATCCAGGGGAGAACGTCTCGGGCGCTGGGCAGATACACCCAGGACAGGGCGGCAATCCATCGCTGGGCACACACTCACTCACACAGACACAATCTATATGGGGCAATTTGGAGAACTCAATTGACTTGATCCATGTTTTTGAACTGTGGGAGCAAACCGGAGAACCCGGAGGAAACCCACGCAGACACGGGGAGAACATGGAAACTCCACTCAAATGGGGATTCGACCCGGGAATCCCTAGAGCTGAGAGGAGAACGTGCTGAGAGGAGAACCACTAAGCCACTGTGCCGCCTAAATATTAATATAATTAATATAATATAATAATATAAATATTATTAGAAACCGTAGATGATTTGAAGTTAATTGAAACATTCTGTTTGTAGATGAGAATGAATGTGACTGGGAGCCGTGCGGTTCGGGCCGAGGGTCATGTGTCAACACCGTCGGTTCGTACCGGTGCAACTGTCACCCTGGCAACAAACTGATGGTGCTTCATGGGAAACGCCGCTGTGTGGGTGAGTGATGCTCTATGTGCCCTATGTACCACAAAAATTGTTGTCTTCCCACTGAATTATTAATATACAGTACCAGCTAAATGTTTGGACACACCCCCTTTTTGCTACATTGTCTGTTTCCTCCACTTATCATATTGATTGACTTTGTAGTTTCACATTTACAGACTGTAGTCCGTCTGTGTTCTTTGTTGTTGTTAGTCCCCTGTTGGTTCTCTGTTCTCTGATGGTCAGGAGCATCACAGGACAGGTTTCATTTGGGTGGTGGATTGTTGATTGTCAGTTCAGTGGGCGTGGTAGCTCAGTGAATACCAATGTGGGTCCTTGAGCAAGACCCTTAACCCTCATTGCTCCAGGGATGTTGTGATGAACCCTGTGCTCACCTTGTAAGTCGCTTTAGATAAAAGCGTCCAATAAATGACCAAATGTAAAAGTAAATGTAATGGTGGGCGTGCCCTTAACATGCGTCCGCGTCACGATTGGTTGGCAATCAAACAGTCCACCTCTCCTCCGATAACAGACAACACAGACATCTAAGGGCAGATTATAAAACACGCATTTCGAAACTGGAGTCTGGATTTCAATAAAAATGCAGGACGTTGGTGGCTTAGTGGTTGGCATGTTCTCCTCTCAGCACTAGGGATTCCCGGTTCGAATCCCCATCTGGTTGGAGTTTCAATGTTCTCCCCGTATCCGCGTGGGTTTCCTCCGGGTTCTCCGGTTTCCTCCCACAGTCCAAAAACATGGATCAAGTCAATTGAGTTCTCAAAACTGCCTCATGTAGAGTGTTTATATTTGCGTGTCTGAGTGAGTGAGTGAGTGCCCAGCAATAGATTGGCGTCCTGTCCTGGGTGTATCTGCCCAGCGCCCGAAATGTTCTCCCCTGGATGGGCATGGGGAACCCCTCCGCGACCCTAATAGAGGATAAAGCGGAAGATAATGAATGAATGAATGAATGATACCGAGATGAGATGAGACCGTTCTTCCTCTGTGTTGAATCTTTCAGATATAAACGAGTGTTCGAAACCTGAAATCTGTGGCGCCGGAGGTCACTGCATTAATTTCCCTGGTTCATATAAGTGTGAATGTTTACCTGGGTTCAGAAGCAAATCCCGCCGACAACCCGTGTGTGAAGGTAATGACACACACAGAATACACACACAGTATGTGAACAGCAGACGTGTGTCATACAACTGAATGCCTGGTGCTGCAGATCGGTATAAAGTCTCCATCAGCAACAAGAGACAAAACTCAGAGATTTAACAGTGAGAGCAGAACATCTAACTGAATAAGGAGAGAGAGATCATATTTGTTTTATGAGGTATGAACTGAGTGAACTGCTGCTGTAAAGCATGTCTGATTTTGGCTTTGGCTCTCTGATGTGCTGTATTTCAGAGCAGAATATTCAGTATTACTTTCAGTGTTTTTGCTTCTCTCTCATCTTTAATTTTAGATTTCATTGTTCACCCTGTTTGGTTAAAATGGGTGAGACAATTAATCATTTTTGCAATTAATAGGGATTTTAAAATTGTACAATTAGTTATTATATTTATTAGTTATCATAAAAGTGACTTAAAATCGTCATGGCGACATAGATAAGAAAAAATAGGTTTATAACATGTGACTCCTCTAGCATAATACAAAATAAAGTTCCTCACTGTTTACTTTGTCCTTACAGAAAAAAACTTTTTCTTTTAAATGGATATTAACATGTTCTTTAAAGGACACAAATCTTTTTCACTATATATATATATCTGGCGGCACGGTGGCTTAGTGGTCAGCCCCTCTGCCTCTCAGCACTAGGGATTCCCGGTTCGAATCCCCATCTGGGTGGAGTTTCCATGTTCTCCCCGTGTCTGCGTGGGTTTCCTCCGGGTTCTCCGGTTTCCTCCCACAGTCCAAAAACATGGATCAAGTTAATTGAATTCTCAAAATTGCCCCATGTAGAGTGTGTATGTGTGAGTGAGTGTGTGTGTGCCCAGCGATAGATTGGCACCCTGTCCTGGGTCTATCTGCCCAGCGCCCGAGACGTTCTCCCCTGGATGGGCATGGGGAACCCCACCGCGACCCTAATAGAGGATAATGCAGGAGATAATGAATGAATGAATATATATATATATATATATATATATATATATATATATATTGTGATCATAATTATTCCTTAGCATAAGATTAGTAATGGTCTCCTAGTTAATAACCGTGATCCTAATCCTGATGTTAAATATGTTCCCTTAATTTTATTCCTGTGTCACTCTAGATATTAATGAGTGTTTGGACCCCAACACTTGTCCTGATGGTCAGTGTGAGAATTCCATTGGATCTTACGAGTGCATTCCCTGCCAACCCGGACACAAGGCACAAGGAGGGGTGTGTTATGGTGAGTACACACAGAGACCTGCAGATTTCATGGAAAACACATTAATATCATGAGAGGCATCAAAGGACGAGAAAGATCCCACATTACTTTCCTTTTTCAAAGGTTTGACTGTTTTGCTCTTGACCTCTGAATTACCGCTGGGCTCATTAATTAGCATATGTAAATACCACATGTTAACTATCTGTCATTAATCAGCAGAAAATACTGTGCTTTGAGTTTCACCAACTTTATTTATTTATAAACCTTATTTTTGGCGGCACGGTGGCTTAGTGGTTAGCATGTTCTCCTCTCAGCACTAGGGATTCCCGGTTCGAATCCCCATCTGGGTGTTTCCATGTTCTCTCCGTGTCCGTGTGGGTTTCCTCCGGGTTCTCCGGTTTTCTCCCACAGTCCAAAAACATGGATCATGTCCCCCCCCCCGCGACCCTAATATAGGATAAAGCGGAAGATGATGAATGAATGAACCTTTTTTTTTACACTGTAGGACCCCTTAATATTTACGGTTGGTGACGTAAATGTCCTGATTACAAGATAACAGAACCTTGGATGACCCTGGAGAGCAGAATACTACTAAAATATGCCATGTCTCTTAAACAGATGTGAATGAGTGTCAGAAGAGAGGGGTGTGTGTAAATGGGCGCTGTGAGAATTTGCCCGGAACATACCGCTGCCTCTGTAATGAGGGCTTCCTGCCTGAGGCTGACAGCAAGGGCTGCCGAGGTGAGTCACATCAAACCTGCATTTCTGAAAGACGCGATGTTCATTTCCCTAAATGTGTGTGTGTTTGTGTGTAAAAATTAGACATTAATGAGTGTCAGGACAGTCGACTGTGTGCCAACGGCCACTGTATCAACACAGACGGCTCCTTCCAGTGCCAGTGTTACCCTGGATACCAGCCGACCCAGGAGGGGAGTCACTGCGAGGGTATGAGTTTGATGCTAAATCACAAATGTAATTAATGCTGTGCTTTTATTGATTTGGCGGCGATGTGGAAATGATTTTCTAAGAACCTCATTCATTCATTCATTATCTTCCTCTTTATCCTATATTAGGTTCGCGGTGGGGTTCCCCGTGCCCATCCAGGGGAGAACGTTTCGGGCACTGGGTAGATACACCCAGGACAGGGCGCCAAACCATCGCTGTGCACACACTCACACAAACAGGCACACTCTATATGGGGCAATTTGGAGAACTCAATTGACTTGATCCATGTTTTTGGACTGTGGGAGGAAACTGGAGAACCCGGAGGAAACCCACGCGGACACGGGGAGAACATGGACACTCCACCCAGATGGGGATCCCTCCACCTGAACTGGGAATCCCTAGCGCTGAGAGAAGAACATGCCAACCACTAAGCCACCATGCCGCCCCGAACCTCATTCATGTTTACCAAATAAAAATACCATAAATAGACATAATGATTCCATAATCAATTACTTGTACAGGTTTCCAGCTTTTACTGTACATTTACCTCAACACATTATCTTCCACTTAATCCTATACTAGGGTTGCAGGGGGGGTTCCCCATCCATGCCCATCCAGGGGAGAATATTTTGGGTGCTGGGCAGATACACCCATCGCTGGGCACACACTCACTCAAACAGACACACAGTATGGAAGTGGGAATGTATGGAAGTAATTTAGGCTATGGAAGGGGCAATTTAGTGCAATTTTAAACCTGGATCCTCAGTGCTGAGAGGCAGACGTTCTAAACACAAAGCCAGGGTGTCGTCCAGCATCATTTATATGAAATTGAAATTCAGAGGGTCATAACCAATATACCTGTTTGATGTTTTATTGTCAGATATTAATGAGTGTGAACGGGCAGCAAACTGCCACCGGGGGCGCTGCATTAACACTATGGGCTCTTACCGCTGCGAGTGCCAGAAGGGGTACACGCTAATTAATGGACGCAGATGCCAAGGTACAGTGTTTCTGTGGATTTTGCAGAGATCCAACGTTATAGAAAGTTAATGTGAAATAAAAGATAACTTTAAGCTGTATAATTAATCTACAATAGAATTCTGACTTTTGCGAAATGTGTACATTCACTTTCCTTCAGCTGAATGTTAAAAGATAATGAAGGTCATTACAGCCGGAATTTTCTCTCAGACATAGATGAATGTGAGGGTGACAGAAGCCTGTGCCAACCGTATGGAGTGTGTGAGAACCGGCAGGGGGGTTACGTGTGCATCTGCAACGACGGCTTCGTTCTGTCCGAGGACAAACACAGCTGTGAGGGTACGACAAGCTTTAATAAATATTTTCAGCATGTAATAAATATCCTTTCATCCATCCATCCATTATCTTCCGCTTTATCCTATATTAGCGTCGCGGGGGGGTTCCCCATGCTCATCCAGGGGAGAACGTTTCGGGCGCTGGGCAGATACGCCCAGGACAGGGCGCCAATCTATCGCTGGGCACACACTCACTCACATAGACACGCACACAAACACACTATACATGGGGCAATTTGGAGAATTCAATTGACTTGATCCAATTTTTTGGACTGTGGGAGGAAACCGGAGAACCCGGAGGAAACCCACGCAGACACGGGGAGAACATGGAAACTCCACCCAGATGGGGATTCAAACCGGGAATCCCTAGTGCTGAGAGGAGAACGTGCTGACCACTAAGCCACCATGCCGCTGTAATAAATATGATTGTTGCATTTAATTGATGCTTTAAATGTGTGTGTCTGTCTGTTTGTGCAGAGCTGGTGTTGGATGTGAACAATAAGAAGGAATGCTATCTGAATCTGGATGACACCGTGTTCTGCGACAGCGTTCTGGCCACCAATGTCACTAAACAAGAGTGCTGCTGTTCTGTGGGAGTGGGCTGGGGGGATCACTGTGAGATTTACCCATGCCCTGTCTATCCCTCATGTAAGTATACACACACACACACACACACACACACACACACACACACAGTAAAGTTTAAAGACGCCGAGAAAGATAAGATAAAGCATCAGATCACAGGCCTCAATCAAGAAAACCAAGAAATTAGTCTTTATCATTTAAATGTAGAGCACATGGCTGTTGCAGCTGCACAGTGTTGCTTGTTCTTGTGTAAATAAAATTCTGCCCCGTGTGAGGCTCGAACTCACGACCTTCAGATTATGAGACTGACGCGCTGCCTACTGCGCCAACGAGGCCTGGACATGTTCTCACTCAGCCCTTAGACAGCATGAGGGATAGAATATATATATATATAAAATTTTAATAACTGGCCTTTTTGACATTATATATTGGGTGTATCTGCCCTATACCCACAATGTTCTCGCCTAGATGGGCAGAGCTTACATGAAAGATAATGAGAGAATTTCTTAGAACTATATGAGAATTTATATTAGAATTTCTATATAATTTCTATATAATATAAAAAAAGTAAAGAATTAAAATTGGAGATGCCGGGGATTAAACCCGGGGCCTCATACATGCAAAGCATGCGCTCTACCACTGAGCTACATCCCCCTTGTAAGTGTTGAAAGATCTCATAGTTTGAGCTGCAACGTCTGTGAGATTTGTTCATTTTTTCTCTGCAGTTTTTTCTTTAAATGCTGTATTGTTTAAAAATTGTTTATATAAGAATTTATATTAAAAACAAGTCTTTTGAGTTATGGATGCAGCTTTAATGTAGAAGTTAGCATTTTGTTTATTAAAACTGGATGTAAATCCGGTTGAATCTGGACTTTAGATGGTAAGTTGTTTAAATGTGACGGATTGTGACGTCATGATCGTCGTGTACGTGTTTAAATAAAAAGCTGCTGCCCCGTGTGAGGCTCGAACTCACGACCTTCAGATTATGAGACTGACGCGCTGCCTACTGCGCCAACGAGGCCTGCGGACAGCTGCAAATGACTGTGCTTAGATTCTCAGTACGGGGGGAGGGGCACGCGGGGGGAGGAGTGAGAGTGCACTGTTCTCGAGTTGCATTGGGAAGTGGCTTTTCTTCACGGAGAACCGATCTGCTCTCTTTAAACCTGTGAGATTATGAGAACAGGACATTTCACCATCTCACTGTGCACAGGAGATTTCACATATTCTCCTCCTAAGGAACCCTTGCTGTTTTTTTTAAGATCCACCCCCCCCCCCCACTTCACACCACAATAAAACCAAATGCATCGCTGTGTCTGTAAATAAAACTGGTTCTATCTATCAGCAGATAGTGCAGAACCGATAACTGGCTGGATTGTTCTGTTTGAAACTGAATTTATTAATGTTTTATTTCAGTCATTATTTTCTACAAAGCCGCATTTTATGATTTATTTCATGAATAAATAAAAACTGATGCTCTTGACCTGCAGATTTTTGTTCTCTGTGGACGAGGTGCTGTTTACTTTAGGTTCTTTTAGGTGATGATGGATTTAATTATGAGGTAGAAGGTTATAGCAGTGTATTTAGATTTGTTATGTATTATTCATTCATTCATTATCTCCCGCTTATCCTCTATTAGGGTCGCGGTGCGGTTTCCCATGCCCATCCAGGGGAGAACGTCTCGGGCACTGGGCAGATAGACCCAGGACAGGGCGCCAATCCATCGCTGGGCACACACTCACTCACACAGACACTCTCTAAACGGGGCAATTTTGAGAATTCAATTAACTTGATCCATGTTTTTGGACTGTGGAAGGAAACCGGAGAACCCGGAGGAAACCCACGCAGACACGGGGAGAACATGGAAACTCCACCCAGATGGGGATTCGAACCAGGAATCCCTAGCGCTGAGAGGCGAACGTGCTAACCACTAAGCCACCGTCCCGCCTGTTATGGATTAATAAATGAATATTCACTATGTCACTTTAAATTATATATATATGGGGTTTTTTTTGGTTCCTACATATGTAAATATTGTGTATTTCATTTTATCTTCTATGTAGTGTATATCCTGATGCCTCACCTTAAGAACTTCTATGTGCCCACGTCCCAACATGTAGCATAAATGACAAATAAACTTGAAACTTGAATAATGATGTAAATTGTGTGCTGTGCAGCGGAGTATCACTCACTGTGTCCAGTTGGGCGAGGTTTTTACCACGATGAAGGTCTGACAGAGTACGGACTAACAGTACATAGAGGTACACACACACTCACCCACACACCAATTACACACGTTCAGACACACACACAGACACAAACGCACAAACACATACACTGAGTATCAAAATGGTCAAATGTCTGTTTCTCTGTATGACCTCTTACTGTCTTGCTCTCTCACTTTCTATCGCTCTCTCTCACTGTGACTCTTTATCTCACTGTGTAGATATTGATGAGTGTGTGCTGTTTGCCAATGAAATCTGTAAAGAGGGGCGATGTATGAACACACAGCCGGGATTTGAATGCTACTGCCAGCAGGGCTTCTACTATGACGGCAACCTTCTCGAGTGTATAGGTGATTTGAAAACACACACACACACACACACATTTACATCTTGCTGTGAGTCACTATTATAAAAAAGATTGTCTTTTGAAAGGTTTTGCACTTAAGGACTCTAAAGTTCTGTAAATAATTTTGCCGTGGCTGCTACTGCAAACCCAGAGATTCAGTCCAGCTTCAACCTCGAAAACAATTCAACATCAACTCAGTCAAGACCCTAAAGAAAGGTTCCAAACGCAGTTTATTCCCTGCAAACATAAAAGAACTAACCATGTCTGAGTCTGTAAAGGATTATTCCACAAATTCTGCTTCTATAAACCTTAAAGTGATGACATTGCCCTATATGGCCACGAGGTGGCGGTATTACTTTATTTGTGCAGTCACAGTGTCTGTCCGGAGTGTCCAGTGCAGAGATCTTGACGCATGGTTTGTGCTCCTAGATGTGGACGAGTGTCATGAGGAGTCTCTGTGTTCTAACGGCCACTGTGTGAACACGCGCGGGGCTTTTTACTGCACCTGTAATGCCCCCTGGACACCAGACGCCACCAATAAGAAGTGTATCCTTGTGACGGACACAGGTATGTGCATCGATAACCTCTGCCGTTTACTGCAGCTTGTTTTGTAAAGCAGTCTTTTGTGTTATTAAAATAAAAATAAAAATAAACATTTATTAAAGTTTCTCTCTCAGCTGCTGAAACCAATTCGGACCTGTTTTTTAAAACCCAATATTAGAGACCAGGGTCATGCACAAGTTGAAAAGCAGAACCCTTTTGCTTTTTAATAACTAGTTTTTCTAGTTTATTTGGTAATTTTAGGGTTTTGTAAGAAAATATTTGTTTGGCGGCACGGTGGCTTAGTGGTTAGCACGTTCGCCTCTTAGCACTTGGGATTCCCCGTTGGAATCCCCAGACTGTGGGTGGAGTTTCCATGTTCTCCCTGTGTCTGAGTGGGTTTCCTCCGGGTTCTCCGGTTTCCCCCCACAGTCCAAAAACATGGATCAAGTCAACTGACTTCTCCAAGTTGCCCCATATAGTGTGTGTCTGTGTGTGTGTGCCCAGTGATAGATTGGCGTCCTGTCCTGTGTGTATCTGCCCAGCGCCCGAAACATTCTCCCCTGGATGCGCATGGGGAACCCCCCCCCCCGCGACCCTAATATAGCATAAAGCGGAAGATAATGAATGAATATTTGTTTGTGGATGAACTGGGCTTATGTTTTAAAATGGCTTATTCATGACAGAATTGGTTTACACAGGGTTTTGATATAGAAACTTGCTTTCATAACTGTTTAGTTATTGTTTAAGGCTGTTTTTAAGAACTTTGCTGAAAAACATAAAAGGTTACAATGGAGATGCCGGGGATTGAACCCGGGGCCTCATACATGCAAAGCATGCGCTCTACCACTGAGCTACATCCCCTTTCAATGTTTTCATTTAAGAACGGTCTTGGTGTTTGAGCAACATCTACCCCGCCCCATTTTGATTTCAATTAAATAATTGTTATTTAATAACCAGCCTTTTTTTCATAGAAATGGCTTTTTAACTGACTTGATTTAGGAAGTGGCTTTTAAACTGGAGCCGATATTCAGACTTGCAGGGTTCTAATCACTGCTATGTTAAAAATGGGATGTAAATCCTGATGAATTGTGAAGTGGGGCATTGAAATGTCATGTAAAAAAAAAAAAGGCTCCTGCCCCGTGTGAGGCTCGAACTCACGACCTTCAGATTATGATACTGACGCGCTGCCTACTGCGCCAACGAGGCCTGGACATGTCCTCCACCTCAGAAAACAGGGATGGAACAGTGTGAAATTTGTTGAATAATAAATAGTAAATATACAGTATATTGTATAGAAATGTTGTAAAGTATAATTTTTAATAACTGGCCTTTTTGACATTAAATACTGGGTGTATCCGTCTTATGCTCAAAACTTTCTCCATTTATGAGAATAATTTCTATATAATTTATATGATACTAGAACTATATTTTCTGTTTTAAATACTTAGTGGTAAAATGTGAAGAAACAGAAGTGGAGATGCCGGGGATTGAACCTGGGGCCTCATACATGCAAAGCATGCGCTCTACCACTGAGCTACATCCCCTTGTAAATGATGACAGATGTCTTCTATGAAAGCCTGGGAGATTTGTTTGTTATTATACCTGCAGTTTGTTCTTGAAATGACCTATTGTTTAAAAAATGGTTTATATAAGAATGTATATTAGAATTTTAATGTGAAAACAAGTCTTTTGAGTTATGGATGCAGCTTAAATGTAAAAGTTGGCATTTTGTTTATTAAAATGGGACTGGACTTCAGATCAAGTCCCAATAAATGTATAAATGTGGCGGATTGTGACGTAGGGCGGCTTAGTGATTAGCATGTTCTCCTCTCAGCACTAGGGATTCCTGGTTCGAATCCCAATCTGGGTGGAGTTTCCATGTTCTCCCCGTGTCCGTATGGGTTTCCTCCAGGTTCGCCGCTTTCCTTCTGCAATCCAAAAACATGGATCAAGGTTAATTAATTCATTTATTATCTTCCGCTTTATCCTCTATTAGGGTAGCGGTGGGGTTCCCCATGCCCATCCAGAGGAGAACGTTTCGGGCGCTGGGCAGATAGACCCAGGACAGAAAGCCAATCTATCACTGGGCACACACTCACTCACACATACACACTCTATGTGGGGCAATTTGGAGAACGATCAAGGTCAATAAAGTTCTCCAAATTGCCCCATATAGAGTGTGTGAAAGTGTGTGCCCAGTGATAGATTGGCACCCAGGACAGGGTGTATCTGCCCAGTGCCCGAAACGTTCTCCCCTGGACGGGCATGCCCCCCCCGACCCTAATAGAGGATAAAGCGGAAGATAAGAATGGATGGATTGTGACGTCATGATCGTCGTTACGTGTTTAAATAAAAAGCTGCTGCCCCGTGTGAGGCTCGAACTCACGACCTTCAGATTATGAGACTGACGCGCTGCCTACTGCGCCAACGAGGCCTAGACGTCTCCTCAGACAACAAACTGTACGGCGGCGAAACGATGTCTAAACAATGATTTACACGTTTTAACGATTTAAAGCGTTTTCTGTCGACAAAGCAATGAATAGCAAGAAATTAAAAAAAATAAATTAATTGAATGCGTCCCAGCGTCGTGCACGTGGCACCAATGCGGCGTTCTGATAGCGTGTTATTTTAACATTACAGATTTTAGAATCACCTTATTTTCAAAGTAATATTAATAAATATATTCAATTAAAAGCGAAAATCGTAAAATAAAGTAGTAAATTAAAAGAAAAGGCCGCGCGCTCATGTCGTCATGTGATGCTCGATTCATTCATAAAGACTCGACCTTTTCGAACCGACTCTTTCTATCCGACTCTTTGGATATGGCGACGCGGAGTGTTTGGAACGTTAAAGGTCGCCGTTGTTGATGATTTTAAAGCTTTAAAGTAGTTTTAGTACCGAATGAGTTTTATAAACTTCGACGTTGAAGATTAAAGAGTAAATCTTAATCTTTATTCGTGTTTAGTTAAAAAAATGCAGTTGAAAATGTGAAAAACTAGGTTACAACTTTACGGTTGTATGTTTTTTTATATTATTAAATCATATTTTTTCAAATCGACTTAAAAAAAAACTGTATATTTGACATTTGCTCATAAAAAACGTGTTTTAGCAAATTCAGACTTCAGAGATAATTATTCATTATCTTCCGCTTTATCCTATATTAGGGTCGCGGGGGGGCGGTCCCCCATGTTTCAGGCACTGGACAGATACACCCAGGACAGGGCGCCAATCTATCGCTGGGCACACACTCACTCACACAGACACACTCTATATGGGGCAATTTGGAGAACTCAATTGACTTGAATCATGTTTTTGGACTGTGGGAGGAAACCCACGCAGAATTCGAACCGGGAATCCCTAGCGCTGAGAGGAGAACATGCTAACCACTAAGCCACCATGCCGCCCAGAGATAATTAGTAATCGTGAAAACTGTAAACGTTTGGACACGCCCCATTTTTTGTAGCAAGAAGAGGCGTGACCCAACGTTTGACTGAACCGTGGATGCACTGTATGCAGTTCTGTAGTTGCAGACTGGAGTCTCTTTATACGTAGGTGGTGTGTGTGTGTGTGTGTGTGTGTGTGTGTGTGTGTCAAACACAGTGCTGCTGGTTTCACACCATTTGAATTTGTACTGTGACTGATTCTGTGACTTTGTGACCAAAACAACATCAGATTGTTGGGTTCTGTCAGTGTGAACATGTTTTTATCCTTCCTCAGAAAGTGACTGAGTTTGTGGAGGCTCTTCTACACGTCACCAGTGGATTTAACTACAAACACAATATAAATTGTATTTTGTATATCTAGCATTAAGTCTGATTTTTTTCTCCTCAGGAACAAATGAATGCCTGGACCTTTCTAACTGTAAAAACGGGCAGTGTGTGAATACACCAGACTCCTACTACTGCCATTGCACAGCACCCTGGATTCTGGCCTCTGACCGTAACAGCTGCATCACACCTGAGGAACAGTCTGGTGAGAGGAAAAGAACAGTTGCACTACCACGAGACGGGTCGATTATAATAGTGTTTATAATAGATTATAATAATAATAATAATAGAGACGGGCCATAATAGTGTTTCTATATATCTATATGTGGTGTTTCTATATAAACGTTAACGCTTTACCTTTTACTCCATCATGGGGCCCAAAAAAGTTTTCAGATTCAGTCACCCATCAAAGAAAAAGAGCAAAAACATGATAGAGTTAAAAAGAAATCATTAAAAAATATAACAGTGGCATTAAGATCACTAAAATCAGCCGCGTGTATGAAAAGCCACCGTCCACAATAAGAAAGAAGACTAATGTAGTGAAAGTTGTTAATGCGCTGTTAAAAAGTTATTAATTTGGATAAAAAAACAAATGGATGGTGAGAAATGTAAATGCCATTCTGTTAAAAGTTTATTCATTCATTCATTATCTTCCACTTTACGTCTCGGGCGCTGGACAGATACACTCAGGACAGGGCGCCAATCTATCGCTGGGCACATACTCACTCACACACACACGCTCTATATGGGGCAATTTGGAGAACTCAATTGACTTGATCCATGTTATTGGACTGTGGGAGAAAACCGGAGAACCCGGAGGAAACCCACGCGGACACGGGGAGAACATGGAAACTCCACCCAGATTGGGATTCGAACCGGGAATCCCTAGTGCTGAGAGGAGAACATGCCAAACACTAAGCCACCGTGCCGCCCTACAAGCAGAACTAAATTAGGATAAAGTCATTTAACACAATATACGGGTTTTTAAAAAAGATTAAATTAAATTTTTTTTAGCCTTTAATTTAAGATTTTAGTTTAGTTCATTTAAAATGCTCCATGGAAACTCCACCCAGATGGGGATTCGAACCGGGAATCCCTAGTGCTGAGAGGCGAACGTGCTACCACTAAGCCACCGTGCCGCCCTATGAAGGTTCAATGTTCATTAAATTTTTTAATTAAATAATATACAATATGGCGGCACGGTGGCTTAGTGGTTAGCACGTTCGCCTCTCAGCGCTAGGGATTCCTGGTTCAAATCCCCATCTGGGTGGAGTTTCCATGTTCTCCCCGTGTCTGCGTGGGTTTCCTCCGGGTTCTCCGGTTTCCTCCCACAGTCCAAAAACATGGATCAAGTTAATTGAATTCTCAAAATTGCCCCCTATAGAGTGTGTGTGTGTGTGTGTGTGTGTGTGTGTGTGTGAGTGAGTGAGTGTGTGCCCAGCGATGCATTGGCGCCCTGTCCTGGGTCTATCTGCCCAGCGCCCGAGACGTTCTCCCCTGGATGGGCATGGGGAACCCCACCGCGACCCTAATTGAGGATAAGCGGGAGATAATGAATGAATGAATATAAAATATTGCATACATCATAGGTAGCATGGTTGCTTAGTGGTTAGCACATTCGCCTCTCAGCACTAGGGATTCCCGATTCGAATCCCTATCTGGGTGGAGTTTCCATGTTCTCCCCGTGTCCGTGTGAGTTTCCTCCGGGTTCTCCGGTTTCCTCCCACAGTCTAAAAACATGGATCAAGTCAATTGAGTTCTCCAAATTGCCCCATATAGTGTGTGTATGCATGCGTGTCTGTGTGAGTGAGTGTGTGCCCAGAGATAGATTGGCACCCTGTCCTGGGTGTATCTGCCCAGCACCCGAAACGACCGTAATATAGGATAAAGCGGAAGATAATGAATGAATGAATTACATACATCGTGGCTTTGTTTTTTTGTTTTTGTTTCATTTACATGTATTCTTTATAAAAGGTGTAATATTTTGGTGTCTCTAGAACAAGTTAATTGGATGTACATTTATATTTAAATGAAATAGGTGCCTCAGTGCCTCAGAGGTTCCTCTGGTTATAATTCCAACTGATGGTTTTATTGTCAGATTTGCGCAGAATTTAATTGAATTGTCTGAATGAATTAATGCTTATCTCACCCAAGACTGTGTGCTTCTGATAGCTTCTTTTTCATTCTTTTTTTCCTTCCCTGCTTTTTTTTTTTACCCTCTGTCCCACCCCCCCCCCCCACCTCGTCTCTCTCCCTTGTTCTCTCTGTCCTTCCCTGTTCCTTTCCAGTAATGTCTGTGGTGACCCTTTCAGATGTGAATGAGTGTCTGGACCCGTCGTACTGCCGGAACGGGCAGTGTGTCAACACTCCTGGTTCCTTCCACTGCATCTGCGCTCAGCCGCTCACCTTCAGCGCAGCTCTCAAGCAGTGTGTCTACGATGGTGGGTAGCGTCGACCCACTCGCCTCCGGTCGGCATTACGAGGCCAGGGATAGTCTTTTCCACTTGCAGGGTGTCGGTGCTTATATACGAATAAAACCGTGAAGGTATTAAGAATTTAAGGATCTTGGTGCTTAGTGATGGTCATGAAGTTTAAGCACTGATACTGTGTGCCCAGCGATAGATTGGCGCCCTGTCCTGGGTGTATCTGCCCAGCGCCCGAAACATTCTCCCCTGGATGGGCATGGGGAACCCCCCGCGACCCTAATATAGGATAAAGCGGAAGATAATGGATAGATTAATGAACTGATACTGTGTTGGTGGAAAAGAGCTAATGAAAAAATATTTCCATCTGCTCATTTGAAATTTATTGTTTTATATCTGAAATGACAAGTATATAGTGAACCAGTCAAAAGTTTGGACATCCCACTAAACGGTCCAGGTTTTTGCTTCCACTTACTGTAAAGATGGACTTTGTAGTTCTGCAATTCCAGACTGTAGTCCATCTGTTTGTGGGCTATAGTACATGCTGCATACTCTGTTCTCTAATGGTCAGGACCCCAATAGTACCACTACAGAGCAGGGATTATATGGTTGGTGCATTATTCTTATCCCATCAGTGTCAGTGAGGTGGAGAAATGAAACTACAGTAGCAAAAAAAGGAGCGTGTCCAAATGTTTGACTGGTCAGTCTCATTGGCATCATTGTATAAATTAGCATTGCATTAAGCTAGTCGAGCATTTAGGGCAGTTGTACGCTTATACATTTGTGGCAACAGTTTGGGGAAGGCCCTTTTCTGTTCCAGCATAACTGTAGAATAGGACCGTGTTTTGTTTATTGTATGTTTGTCTTTTTTTCTCTTTTTTTTTTTCCTTCCAATATCTCCATCGTTTCCTTTTTTTCTTCTTCTCCCCTCCTCCACCTTTTATTTCCATCCACCCTTCCCTGTTAGACCGCACAGCCGCCCATAAAGATGTATGCTTTCAAGAAGTAGACGAAGAGCTGATCTGCACCATCCCTCGCAATGGGCTGGCAGTAACCTACTCTGAGTGCTGCTGCCATTATGGTCACGGCTGGGGTCCCGAGTGCCGCATCTGTCCTCAGAGAAACTCAGGTGAGCATAACTCAGCAGGTGTAGAAGGGGGCAAACTACCAGGGCAAACTCTACAGGTAAACTGAATGCAAAACTAAGTATGTGCTGCATGTTTTTTGTACTGTTTGAACACAGTGCATGAGTGACCCGGTGTACAGTAAAGAATGCATCTGAATCAATCTATTATAATTTTACATTCATTAATTCATGGAACTAATACTGCACCCGATTCTTTCCAGTGATCTTTAACAGACTCTGTGAGATGCACCTGGAGACGGAGTCGGATGGAGACGGAGACTTTTTAGCGCCATTCAGTTATAATCCAGGTAAATTTAGCAATAACGAAGAAGTTCATGTTCACCGTTACTGCACTTTTTCCGTCGTCACAAAAGCAAAGACGTACTGACACGCCCTAAATTACATTGTGCGGTTGACAGCTCTCCTTTATTCATTCATTCATTATCTTCCGCTTTATCCTATATTAGGGTCGCGGGGGGGTTCCCCACGCCCATCCAGGGGAGAACGTTTCGGGCGCTGGGCAGGTACACCCAGGACAGGGCGCCAAACTATCGCTGGGCACACATAGACTCACACAGACACACTCTATAAGGGGCAATTTGGAGAACTCAATTGACTTGATCCATGTTTTTGGACTGTGGGAGGAAACTGGAGAACCTGGAAGAAACCCATGCAGACACGGGGAAAACATGGAAACTCCACCCAGATTGGGATTCGAACCGGGAATCCCTAGAGCTGAGAGGCGAACGTGCCAACCACTAAGCCACCGTGCCGCCCTGCTCTCCTTTAGATCGCTAAAATACTGCCCTATATTTCAATCTGTCATCTAAAGTCTTGATAGGTCACTTTTTAATAATGGGATTATTGGAGTGGATCATTCAGTTGTCAGTTGTTTCGTCTCCCTCATTTTTTTCCTCAATCTCTTTCAGAGAGAGACAGTTCAGAGGAAGACTCGGATGAGTGCAGCTGCGCTAATGGGCGGTGTGTTCCTTCATACCTCGGTACCATGTGCGAGTGTAACCCCGGCTTCAGACTGGACCATTCGAGAACCCGCTGTGTGGGTTAGTACATATACAAATTCATTTTCCCGTGTTTGTACATTTATATAAACTTACGTAACAGGTAATATATCAGATTTAATAACATTAAGTTCCGTGTCTCCGTGTGCAGATATAGACGAGTGTATGGAGCGGACGACGCGTTTGAACCCGTGTAAAAACGCACGCTGCGTGAACACCATCGGCTCGTTCAGGTGCCTGTGCAAAAATGGTCTCTGCGTCCACAGACACAGTCAGAGACTGGCGTTCATAAACAAGAACACTTAATAAACACACAGCTGTTGAGACGAGTGACAAATTAAAGGAGAAGTCTGAATGAGGTCCATTGGAGGCAGAGCATTCAAACCTTTTGCCTTTGTTTTAGGAAAAAATCCCTCCCTGCTACTCAGTGTCGCTCTCTACTGACCGGAAACCTATCTGTGCTGTGGAAGACTGTTCTTCATGTTTTTCCGGTTGTCATGTTGTAAAGGCTGGTTTGTTTAATAATAAGGTGATGGATCCAGTTCAGTATGTACCCCACACCCCCGACTCCCCACTGATGACGTTTTCCTTTACTTTGTCACCCGATTTGCCCCCATCCACCTTTTTGTGTTTCATTGTAATTCATGTAATTATTCAGTGACTCGTTTTTTTTACAGGTTTAAATGAAAGTACAGTTATTGTTTATTGTTCATAATGATGATAATAATTATAATAAGAAGGTCATTGGTTGTATGTGTACGTCCGTATATATTGTCCCCGTCCCACCCCAGAGTACTTTTGCACAACTTTGATCCCGATTGTCTCTGGTTGAGGGAAGAGTCTATTTTTTTATAATGAGGGCAGTCCCGCAGTTGGGACGTGTAAGATGGATGTATTAAGGGACTGAACTCCGTCATGTCGTCCGACGGCGTGAGATGGATGTTGGATTTTTTGTTCGTTTTTGTTTTTCCCGGAAAGAAGGCTCTGATCAGTTCTATTATTGTAGGGAGAACATTTGGTAGTGTTTATGTGTTTGTGTTCAGATGTTTGGAACAGTCTTTAAAGTGTTTTATTTATTTACAGTAGGTTAAAAACATAGAAAACACTGAAGCTGCAGGGCATTCTGTAATCCTCGTTATAACCATATTTAATTAAACGTTACAGGTATTAGTACGGGGGGGGGGGGTTCTGGTTTCCTTCAAACACATAAATTTAAGGAGAATTGGCTGCTTTAAATTGCCCCTGCGGCACGGTGGCTTGGTCTTTAGCACGTTCTCCTCTCAGCACTAGGGATTTCCATTTTGAGTCCCCATCTGGGTGGATGTTCTCCCCGTGTCTGCGTAGGTTTCCTCTGGGTTCTCCGGTTTCCTCCCACAGTCCAAAAACATGGATCAAGTCAATTGATTTCTCCAAATTGCCCCATATAGAGTGTGTTTGTGTGTGTGAGTGTGTGCCCAGTGATAGATTGGCCCCCTGTCCTGGGTATATATGCCCAGCCCCCGAGACGTTCTCCCCTTGATGGGCATATGGAACCCCACCACGACCCTAATAGAGGATAAAGCTGAAGATAATACATGAATGAATAAATTGCCCCTATTAAAATTGCCATTATATTGTCTGTGTAAATGAGTTTGTGCCCAGAGATGGATTGGTGCCCTAAAATGTTCCCCCATTATTGGGCATGTGACCCCCCCCATGGCCCTAGACTGTGAGATGAGATGGCATATATATATGGCATAGTGGTTAGCATGTTTGCCTCTTAGATCCTGGTTCGAATCCCGATCTTGGTGGATGTCCTCCCTGTGTCCCCTAGTCACACTAATGAGTAAATCAGAGATAATAAACTACCCAGCTTCCTGCTGCTGTACCGTATATAAGATTACAACATTAAATTTATAACTAAGTATCAGACATTAGCTGATCATACACGTGCAAATAAACACTACCAAATTTGCTCGTAGCTGTTTTTTTTCCCAGTGTTTACAAGCTGGATTCGTTGATTGTAACTTTCATTTAACACATTTTGTTTTAATAAACTAAAGAAACCTAAGAACCAGCCATGTTCGCTTCAGTTCCTATCAAGTTTGCATGAGAAAACAAACCTGAGGATTGGCAGGGTTTAATGAGCAACACCGGGGAGGGGAGGGGAGGACAGCAGGAGGGACGTATGGAATGAACTCACCTGCCGGAGGTTCCACTAATGATCTGTGTGCAGTGTGTATGAGCCGGCAGAAGACATGCAAGGTGCAAAGAGTTCACAAGCAGAAGCTAAACAAGCCAACAGGTTTTGGGGCTTGTCCCGGCTCATGTGGCTGCACATGGATCATTAGCGGAACTTTCGGCGGGTGAGTTCATTTCATTCCACCTAAAATTTAGGACTTTTAAAATGTAACTGCTGTTTGTGTTTAAAAAGTTTGCAAATGCTGTTTCACCCACTTTCCTTTATCTGATTAAGCTGAAACTATGCACGGTTGAATCAATGAATTCAACTGTGAATCAGTTAAACACATGAATCAATTAAAAATACTATTAATTAACAAATTAGTGTTAATTAATTAATCATGTTTTCTTTGGATAAATTGCCCATTTTCTACTAAATTTTCTACTTCACAAGCAGAACTCATTTATTCATTATATTCTTAATCCTATATTAGGATTGTGGGGGGGTTCCCCATGCCCATCCAGGGGAGAACGTTTCGGGTGCTGGGCAGATACACCCAGGACAGGACGCCAATCCATCGCTGGGCAGACACACTCACTCACACAGACACACTCTATATGAGACAATTTGAAGAACTCAATTGACTTTATCCATGTTTTTGGACTGTGGGAGGAAACCGGAGAACCCGGAGGAAACCCACGCAGACATGGGGAGAACATGGAAACTCCACCCAGATGGGGATTCGAACCGGGAATCCCTAGTGCTGAGAGGAAAACATGCCAACCACTAAGCCACTGTGCCGCCCTACAAGCAGAACTAAATTAGGATAAAGTCATTTAACACGATATACGGGTTTTTATAAAAAGATTGAATTTAATTTCTTTAGCCTTTAACTTAAGATTTTAGTTTAGTTCATTCAAAATGCTGCAACCCTATTACTGTTTTCAGCCACCAGAGAGCGCTCTAATGCAAAAGCAGTCTTTTGAGTTATACACTCACCGGCCATTTTATTAGGTACACCTTCTCAGTTCTGTTTATTCAGTTCCACTGATCATATAGATGGACTTTGTAGTTCTACAGTGTACATTCTGCAGTTTATTATTTTTTTTCATATTTTGTTTAAAAAAAATCAAAAAAAAAATTTTTTTTTTTCTTTTTTTCAAATTTTCTGTTAGTCGCTTTGGTATGTTCTTTAATTATCAAATCCCCAAAGTCAAGGTATTAGGGTGGTAGATAAATCTAAGCACTGCAGTGACACAAAATTTGGAGGTGTTTTAGTGTTTTTTATGCTCGTATGAGTGGGGCAGACACAACAGTGCTGCTGGACAGAGAACAGAACAAATCAGAAGATACAGATCCGACCTAGTTGGGCAAGGCACCTAACCCTAATTATGTTCTGAGCGCCTCAGTGTGTGTATATGTGTGTGTTTCACTGCACAGATGGGTTAAATGTGGAGGACAGTAGGCAAAATACATGACTTTATCATTTTCTCTAAACCCTGGCACTTTTATTAAAGCACGTGACCTGAGACCCTGAGATGAGGAAGTGTGAGAAATCTGTAACACGAGCAAATGATAAGAAACAGAAACAATTCATTCCAAACACAAAACCTGAATCCTATTTAAACATGTCCTGAATGTGGTTCTGTTAAAATCCGGACACAATAACAAGTGACTCACTCTATAGCTCGAGTGAATCAGACTTTGTGACTCATCGCGATGTGAATGGTAAGTAGGAGTATGTGGGCTCGGAACCCCGTTTAGGGTACCTGCATACGCTTGGTTTTTGAGAAAGAGGACAATGTAGTGTGAGGCTTGTGAGAACTGTGAGTCAGCTGCAGCGTAAAGAAGAAGAATCCCAGCTACGGAGGTCATTTAGTGAATGAGTAGAAAATCCAACATTTAAAAAGAATGGTTGATGGGATGTTAAAAGGATGTTAAGGGACAATAAGTGGATGAGATGCTGGATGAGCATTTGAATTTACTGATGTAAAGGAGGAGGGAATAGAAAGGACGTGTTGGATCAAGGATTGGAATTAATCCAGAGTTTACAGTTTAGTGAATAGAATCAGCCTCCGTCCTGAATGATTCCGTTTATTTCAAAAGGAACAGCTGATTATTCAGTACTTTGTACCATTATTAACTATATAGTCTCATCTCATCACCTTCTGCTTAATCCTCTATTAGGGTTTGGGGGAGGAGGGTTCCCTCGTGCCCAGCCAGGGGAGAGCATTTTGGGTGCTGGGTGCCAATCCATCGCGGGACACACACAAAATAGGGCAATTTAGAACAGCCAAATCACCTTGAATCTGTTTTGGACTGGGGGAATAAACTGGAAAACCCCAAGAAAATCTACACAGACACAAAGAATTCAGAGGTAGTTTAGGTATAATATTTATCAATCCATCCATTATCTTTCACTTTATCCTCTATTAGGGTCACGGGGGGGGGGGGGGTTCCCCATGCCCATCCAGGGGAGAACGTTTCGGGCGCTGGGCAGATACACTTGGGACAGGGCACCAATCTATCGCTGGGCACTCTCTCGCACACATACACACTCTATATGGGGCAACTCAATTGACTTGATCCATGTTTTTGGACACCACACGGACACGGGGAGAACATGGAAACTCCACCCAGATGGGGATTCGAACCAGGAATCCCTAGCGCTGAGAGGTGAACGTGTTAACCACTAAGCCACCGTGCCGCCCTGTATAATATTCATATGCGTTAAAATAGCAATCTGCCAGTTAGACCTCACCTGGTTCTTAAACTGAACAGCAATAAGACTGGTTTATTGCATGTGACATCAAGCTGCACAGAAGGTTCGACACTATTATGTGCACCACACACAGAGGTTCGATATATATATATATATATTCATTCATTCATTCATTCATTATCTTCCGCTTATCCTCTATTAGGGTCGCGGTGGGGTTCCCCATGCCCATCCAGGGGAGAACGTCTCGGGCGCTGGGCAGATAGACCCAGGACAGGGCGCCAATCCATCGCTGGGCACACACTCACTCACACAGACACACTCTATAGGGGGCAATTTTGAGAATTCAATTAACTTGATCCATGTTTTTGGACTGTGGGAGGAAACCGGAGAACCCG